>JAOEHQ010014799.1:0-15552 GCA_025447715.1 Asclepias incarnata
GAATCAATTAAAATGTTAAATCCGAATTATTAATTTATTAAATCCGTCGGTAATCCGTCGGTAAATACATAGTTTTAATTAAAATAAAAACTGTTAAATAGTATTTAAAAAATCTGTCGCTAATCCGTCGGCAAAGTTGGTATTTTTCCGTCAAATTACCTACGGAGGTTCTCCGACGCTAATCCGTCGGTAAATCTGTCGTAATTTGATTCATAGTTTTTAAACAATGTTGCGACGGTATATCCGTCGGTAATTGCGACGGATTTTTTCCGTCGGTAATTTTGTCGGTAAAGCCCAGTTTTCTAGTAGTGGAACTATATGGACACACACATGACTGACTATGATAAGGATGAGAGGAAAATGTACATTGGACGGGACGCTCAGGTGAGGGTTCTCACACTTCAAAACTTTTTATTTCTTTTCCAAATTTTCTAAATAATAGAAGACAAGTTTGTTTTATTATAGATGGCGTAAAATCAAAGTCTTCCATAACTTCAAAATATGATTTTTTTTTATGACTAACTATAAAAATAAAATGTACTAGGGTGAGCAAAAACCGAACCGAAAAATCGAAAACAACACAAAATCGAAAAAGCCGAATTGAAAAAAATCAAAAACCGATTCGGTTTTGGTTTTTTAAAAACCGAACGGATCGGTTCAGTTTTTGGTTTCATATGCAAAACCGAACAACGAAAACCGAACTGAACTAAATACCTTTATATTTTAATTCATTTTAGTTTTATATCATTTTATATTTATATTTATTATATATATATGGCCCATGCAACAAAGAGAAAAAAATAAATTTATCTTTTGATCTAGATCGACCATTCAAATTAATAAGCATAGCAATCTTAACCCTTAAAAGTAAAAGTCAACTTTAAGTAATAAAAGCTTTGAAATATTACCATATTGAGATTAGATAATTAGAAGGATAACTTTAATAACTACATATGTGATGCAATTTTAATAAAAGAATTATATATTTTTTAATAGTTAGATTAGATAACTTTAATTAGTTTAGATTTATATATGATGACATAATTTTTGATATTTTCGCATTTTAAATCGATTAGTTTCAATCCGATGAAAGTTTATAATTTTAGATTAATTAGGTAAATAATAAACTTATAAACCCTCCCACAAAATTTATAATTTTCAAGAAAAAAAATACTTTCATTCAATCACCGGTATGTTATAACTGCGGAAAAAATGATATAAATTGAGCGAAATTTATTAACAACATAATGAAATTTTGTAATCATAAATTCAAAATTAATTGAGTTTTAAAGTTTTTACATGGACTAGAAGTGTGCTCGTGCAATGCACGGAGGCCGAATGTTTTTTAAATATTTTTGCAAGGACACACGGTTAAAAGGTTGAAGGTGACGGTTTCCGACGTCCGTAGTAGTTGTGTAACATAGAGAGTTAAAGGTGTATCATGTTACAAAGTTAATTTTTTATTTATATTGTTTTTATATTACCCATTTATTGTTATATATTGACTTTTTAATATATAATAATATATTACATTTTTGTTTTAATATATCAGCTCGACCCGAATCGGGTTGGCGGGTTGAAACTCTCTGACCCTAATCTTACCCTCTAAAAGTTTTAGGTCAAAAATTTCAACTCGGACCCAACCCGAGCCTACCGAGTCGACCGAATTCATATATGGGTTAGCGGGTTGTCAAGTCAAATAGGTTGTTTTGGGTCAAGTAAGTTTAATGTTCATGTTTTCAAGTGGGTTGGTTTTGATCAAATATGTCAAATGGGTTGTTTTTGGGTCAAGTGGGTTGACGGGTTGACTGGTCAAATGGGTCAAGTGGGTTAAATGGGTTGGTAATAATTAGGTTATTCGCGTTGACGGGTCGACCTGACAACTCAAGAAGTCAATCCAGACCGGACCTGAGAAAAATCAGGTTAGTGGGTTGGCGGATTAGCAGGTCGAAAATACCCAACACAAACCTGGTTTGTTTGAGGATGGTTTTAGGTCGGGTTTGGAGTTGGATTGAGTATTGACAACCTTTCTTTATATTACAGTATAGTTAGATATATATGTTGAATTTATTATACTTATACTTATCTAGATATATCATTATTTGGTTTATATTTCATGAGAAAATGTAAAATATGTTTCATAAATTCTAAAGAAAATTGTGTTATTTTTTACACGGTCACCGACCGGGTATTAAACTAGTTTACCTTATTGGAAACATTTGAAGGTCCGACATTGTCTTGATTTTATGCACATTGAAAAAAATATTTGTGACAGTTTGATAACATATTCTAGTTAAAAGAGGTGGGTTCTATAACATACTTGGCGCCAAGGCAGGAAGCGGATTCTAATTGGAAATAGCAGGCTCTATTATGTTTAAAAGGAACTGGTTGTTGTTTATAAGAACCTGGTTATTGAAAGCGGTTTCTATTATCAACTCAAATAGGACTCCCTGGCATAGGACATGGCTGTAAAGCGGGTTCCATTATACTATTTAACCGGGACACATTAAGGTGCGTGTAGTAGTGATATTACTTATATTGAGACAATATAGAAACTATATCATTTTTCTATAGCTTAAATCTTTTAAACTACATGTAAATGACAAATTGTACAGTATTTCATAAATTAACGACATTGGAACTATATATTGTTATTGTTAAATATATTATAACCTAATTAAAATGAATTGGGGTGAATAGTAAGTTTTGTCCCTGCTTACTTAACCACTAAAATTTCTAACTTTTTATTTTTGTTTTCCATTAAAGTTTTCAGTTTTGTATTTTCTCCATGAAAGTTTTGAGTTTTGAGTTTTGAGATTAGCGTGGACCAAAGACTTTTAGTCGACCAAACTACATTATTAGTTCCCTTACATTCTAGCCTAGCAAAAACAAACTCAAGGTGGTCGCCCATCTTGGTTCTAACATGGCTTTGCCACTTCGTTTTATGTTATTATTTGATTAATGGCTAGTAGCCTAGTAGTAAAAGATATCATTGAAAAAACATAAGGCTAAAACTATAAAATGCAATGTATTTTAACTTTTGTTTCAACGTATACGACAATATATACGACTGTACTTCATAAAATATCAATATATGCAACGTTGCCACATATTTTTTTTCTCAATGTATTCGACTTGCTCTAAAAAATATCAATATATACATGACGTACTTTTAAATTTTGTTTCAATATAAACATAAATGCTTACATGGATTATTCATATGACATCACAACAACATAAAACCTTTTGGTCACAAATATTGTAGATTGATATTAGTAAAATCTGAAAATGTGTTATATATACAAATCAAATTTTATACCCTTTAACCCAAAAACATGACTTCATGTAAATCAAGATACGGGTTATAAAATTAACTTAATGATGTGTGAGTCACTATTAGTATTATATATGTCGACACTGGAGCCGTGGCATAAACTAATTAAATAAATAATCAATGGCTCTTTGCGTACAAATACATATTATCATAATAATCATAATGACAAAATAAAGACAGCCTTTTAATTATTCGATGAATGCTACAAACATTTTAGAGTTCGTTCAACTTAATATAAACATTTGTTGAGATGTCGAATCAGATGCATGTATATTAGTATTAATTATTATTATTGTCCCATTCACAATCATCATTTTAACAAGGACTCAAATTAATAATACAATACAATGGTCATAAAATTCTAACAATACTAATTATTATTGGAGTATACGGCAAAAGCCATTGGACATGACTTGGAGTTGTTTATTTTACTATGCGTTTCAATGAAATTTAGATCCAGGAAAATGTAATAGGAACAAGGTGAAATGTATGTATTAGGGTCAAGCAAACCGAAGCTCACAAACCGTGGGCTAACCGAAGCGTCGCCGCCCTAATCGCGTACAACACCGCTACCACTCCGTCCCCCTTATTGATGAACATAAATATATGGAGATAAAAAGGAGACGGCTGCAAATGTTGATTAGGTTTAAAGCTAGTGTGTTAGGTTTTCAAAAGGTTACCAAAAGTTACAAAACCATTAACCATTGGCGGCTTTTAAATAAGTCATGGTTAGTTTACATCAAGGCTGTCTTAACAATTACATTTAAAACCCTCATTATTTACAATTCAAAACAAATAATTATATTTCCTAACAGGAGTTGAAGGGTATGTTTGACAAACTAACAAAAGTAGCTGGAGCTTGTAGCTGGAGCTTTTAGTTGGAGCTGTAAGATGTAGCTTTTAAACAAAGCTGTTAGCTAGAGCTTTTATTTTTTTAAAGGTGTTTGATATGGTAGCTGTAATTGCAATTTAAGAGTGTAAAATGAAAAAGATGGATATTGAAAGCTCCAACCAAAAATTATGAAAAGAGTATTTGTGTAATTTTAAAAATTAAAAGCTTCATCCAAACTAAAAACTCCCAAAATGCTACTTCAACTAGCGTTTCATTTTGGAGTTTTTTCTTTCAAATAAAAGTTCAAGCTAGTTGTATCCAAACAAAGCTTTTAACACAATAGGAGCTTATCGTTCAAAATTAAAATCTAAAGCTCTCAAATAGCTCCTGAAAAGCTCTTGCCAAACATAGCCGAAATATAGAACCATGGGAACCCATCTTATTCCTCTTACCGTGTTTGGGGATGAGATGGTGATGCTTTCTGCAAGACCATTACTACAGCAAAGTCGCATCAAACGGTCTAAAGTGAGCTAATTGAAAACGAGTTTGATATAATTAACGAAGATATAAAGTTATATTTAGATAACGGGTGCAAAGATGAGTATAAAAAAAATACGAAAAACTAGTGTAACCGCATAATTCACGGTGGCGGATGGATTTTAAGAAAGTTTTAAATTTCGGTATAAATCAAGTTCAAAAATAAAATTTGTAAACTTTAATATGTAAATGCAGTAAGCAGTAAAGAGCGAAGAGCTGAAGATGACCGATAGAAGGTTTTGTTGACCGTCGGCTTTGGATTATCTAACATTCGGGTATATAAAAATTGTGTTTTTTTTTTTTGGTGGCAAAATTTATAAATGAAAATGATTATGTAGAATAAATATAAAATAATATAAATATAGATATGGTAAGGTAAAAATGTAACATAGTAATTTCGTACAATATAGTATAGATAATGTTTAAAATTAAAATAATAACTTTAAAACAATCGAGAATCCAATAAGCTAAATGAACAAGAACAATTAGACAACAAAAGATATACACTAACTAAAAAAATACAATCTACATTGTTTACTCTAACCCTATCACATATCACCTCAAATCCTCAATCAATACCAGTAAATCATACGCAAATACTCTATTTTTTTTCATGCACACAAAAAATATACAATTAAAAAAAAATCTCCGACCAAGCCAATCCTCAACCCTTCGTTAACGCTACGCAACACATCGGAAATCCAATCCATTTATAATACCAAACCCGCTTAAGACCCGAACCAAATCCATTTCTTACTTTTCATTTTCTCCAATATTTAGTAAATTTTATATATTTATTTCCTTTATTTATCTAGTAGTGAGGAGTTGGAAAACCACTTTTTTTTAGACAGAGGCGAAAGGTCGATCTTTATTCGTTGAGATTGAGTATCATTGATTTTGATTTTCCTTATTATCTATACAATACATAGATATTTGTCTTAATTTTTGAATTTTGAAGAAAAATATATATATATTTTTATATTACCTTCTATCTTGAGATTTCTATATCTATTTTACCTAATTATTTTTATATTTATATATTCCATCCGTATATGATAAACACAATTTTTTTATATAAGACAATTCAAAATCAATTATTGCAGTATATACTAATTGAATTATAAAAACTTCATTTTTATAAATTTGACTTATACCGGAATTTAAATTCCCTTGAAAAACTATCCACTACCATGTATTGCATGACAACAATTCTAATATTCCATAAAATAAATAGATACATAAATTCTGTTCAAAATAAATAAATCTACAGCTTAAATCTTAATTAATACTTACTTTATATATTTAATGAAAATTTTCATTTCTACAATTAACTCATTTAATTTATTTCAACTTATATATTTTTAATTTATATATTTCTAATTTTAATTATGAAAATCACTAATATGTCTTTAAAGAAAAAATGAAAACATAATTTTTAACCACCAACGAAAAACACTATAAAAAGTCGTCGGATGCCACTAGTAGAAAGTATTTGCCCTCGGCGCATTGTTGAGGCACTCCGATAAATATCTAAAGTTAGAAAAATTTGATATGTGAAATGACTTTTCTATCCCTACAGCAAATCTTAATTAATACTTACTTTATATATTTAGTCAAACTTTCTGCTTTTACAATTAATTCATTTAATTTATTTTAATTTATATATTTTAAATTTTAATTATGAAAATAAAAAATATGTTTTACACGACATATATTTATATATTTTTACAACATAATTAAAAACGAGTTCTTACACGACATATATTTATATATTTTAACAACAAAATTAAAAATAACGGAAATAACATAAGATTTTTATGCTACATATTCGAGGCTTTATTACGCAATTACCTCCGATCCTTATCATACAAAAAATAATATCGGGGATTCGGGGCGATATTTCCAGCCAAGTTCCTTCGCATCGTCATCATCATCATCATTATCATCATCGTCGTCGTCGTCGACATCTTCTTCCTTGTCCCGCACGTGAATTCCAACACACACTCCACATATTTATATCTCACACATTACACCCTCTCTGTATATACATACACACACACCCCTATACATACATACACAAATATATAAATATATCATTTATACATACAAATATAATACAATCAATCTCCGGCGAATTAGGGGAACGCCGTTAAATCCAAACCCTAACATTAACATGTAAATAACAATAATGCACACTAAAATCCTCCGTCACAACACGCCGTCACCACCCTCTTCACCTCGCAACCGTTCACCTCATCTCCGTCACAGCCGCTCCGTTAAATCTCCGTTAACTCACCGTTCCTTCTTTCACCGTTTCGCTTGGATCGTTATCTCCGTTCTTCTTCGCCGTCAAGGAGTATTGCTGTTTGCGCCGTTGCTGTATCTGTCTTTTATGGTGTTTTATATCGATAGAGTGCAATTTGGCGTCGGTCGAGATGGAATTCGACGCGAATTGACTGTTGGATCGGTGTATCGGAGTCCTGAGCTTTACGCCAAAGTTCGGCGTGATATGGATGCTGATAATTCCACTGCTGATGCGGTTAGTTTGTTGATTTTAATTATAAATGTAGTTTTAGGCATTGTATTTAGTAGCTTATATAGTTGTAGGCTCACTAGTATAGTAGTATAAATGGATAACTGGCCCATTGTTGGTTCCCTCACTGGTTCCACGGCTAACACGAGAGAGGTAAATTGCGTAACACTGGTTGAAGGGACATGAGGTAAATTGCAGAACATTATGGTTAAAGGGACATGGGGCTGAAATTTGAACCACTGACCTATGCTCCTTGTATGTTGCATTTTCCTCATCAGTAGGTTACCATCACATCCTGGGGACACTAGTAAAGTACTACTATTAATTTGACTATATTGTGATGCTATATCCTATTGAATAATATGAACAATAAATTTAGAAGTGTTTGATAAACAAATAGAATAAAAGGGATAAGTGGGCCCAAATGTATCTAAGCTGTCACATTGTCATTCTGTGTATTTAACTTCTAACCATTTGTTGTGTGTATCAAACTTCTTAGTACAGGGCTATTGTATGCATCTGGTTCTTTATTCAACGTGTGGTTGGGTTGTTATTGTTTTTAGCTGACGTGGCAGACATATAAGAAAAAAAAGGGGGGGAAAAGGGTAAATGAGTGGGAACCCTCTGGTCCCATGTACCGTCTTGGTACCCAGAGCGCACACCACATAGAACTCATGCATGGTGACTCACGATCCTCACACATGGATCACAAGATATAGTTTCTCCACTTGCCTTTAGCAAGTTTCGAACCTGTGACCTGCAGCCTTCATCTGTGGGCCCATGTGGTCACATCGTGGTAGACATATAAGTTGCTACATTACTAGTTTACAAGTTTTAAGAGGTTGGATATGTTAAAGCGTAAAACTTTAAAAGTTCGGCACACATAGGATTATCAGAGTAAATGGTATGGAGGCCGAGAAAGGCCTGTGACACGCCCCACATGCAAGAGAGGGGTGAACTGTCCCCAAGGAAGTGTGAGCCTCATGGGTTGAGATGGTGAGGCTGGTAGCACAGCTGAGAGCGTGTGAGGGAGTGGGCCACATGCATTTTTAATAAGGTTTGAGCCTTCGAGTGATGAGGGTGTGATAAGTGGGCCCCAAAATTTAGTGTTAAAGGGTGTGTTCAGGGGATGAGTGAGAAGAGTGTGATGCTGATGAGGCGGGGTGAGAGGTGTGTGAGACCTCCCCATACCAATCACTTTAATAGACGGTTAAGAAGTTGATACACATAATAGTAAAACGTGACAACTTGGATATATTTTGTTGCATTCGGCCTAAAAATGAAGAACAAGAAACATTATGCGAACTTACAATGGAAGCATACTTCAAAAACAAGTAGACTGAATGTATGATAGTTATTGTTTGATTGTTAGTAACTGTTATGATTTTCGATCGGGGGTCTTTGGGAGTGCAGGATTGCTCGGTTAATCAGTTTATGCTTATCGTATTTTTTTAAAAGCAGAAATAGCAGTTTTGAGTCTTTGGATGATGGAAATTGCTTATCTGCTTATTTTAGGGTGAAATAAGTTGCTTCCAATAAGCAGTTTAAGATTGTTCATTTCAAACCTATTGTTTTTGGTAGTGTCAAAGTTGACAGTTTATGGCTGTTCTCAATAAGCTGATTTGCATCGTTGATTTATAGTATTAAGTTTAATGTAGATGTCAACTGTATGGAAACGTGCTAAAGGTGCAGATTGGAAGCCCTGTATAAATAAGTTGTCAGGAGGTATGAAATTTTGTAAGAAAAATATTAATTATTGGATCCTTTTGTTGTATAACTTCATTGTTATCTTTGTTGTAGGCTTACCAGAGTCTAATGGGTACATATATGTTGAGGCGAATGGTGGATTAAATCAACAGAGGACCTCGGTAATTAAATTTTCTCCATCAGATTTGTATTTCCTATTTTAACATAATACATTCGAGTACTACATAAACATATGTTGCTATTGTGTTTCTCTTTTTTAGATCTGCAATGCCGTTGCTGTGGCGGGATATCTGAATGCAACGCTAGTCATTCCTAATTTTCATTTTCATAGCGTCTGGAGAGATCCTAGGTTTGTCAACATTATATTTTATAGCGCTTAAAATCCAAAGTTAGTCATTTGTCTTTGAATTGCAATTTTAGTCCCAATAAAACCAATGTAACTATTGTTCTCTATTGTTGCAGCAAATTCATAAAACCAATGTAACTATTGTTCTCTATTGTTGCAGCAAATTCAATGACATATACGATGAAGAATTTTTCATCAAAACGTTGGAAAACGATGTACGAGTGGTCAACACTATACCTGGATATTTAATGGAACGGTTTGATCGCAATATGTCCAATGTTTTCAACTTCAAAATAAAAGCTTGGGCGCCTATTCGGTACTACAAGGATACAGTTCTTCCAAGGCTACTCGAAGAAAAGTGAGTCCAGCTTTTTATTCACTACTTGTTTGTTATTAGTTCATAAAAAATAAATTCTTTATATTGTTTTCAGGGTCATAAGGATATCTCCATTTGCAAATCGATTGTCATTTGATGCTCCACCTGCGGTTCAAAGGCTTCGTTGCTTGACTAATTATGAAGCTTTACGGTTTTCAAACCCTATATTGACAATGGGTGAAACTTTAGTTGCTAGAATGAAAGAGAGAAGTGCAAATAATGGTGGCAAGTACATTTCTGTGCATCTAAGGTTCGAGGAGGTCTGTTCTACTTGATGAATTGTGTTAGTTAATGTCCTTTCTCAGGGTTTGTCTGTGTTAGTCATAACCTTCAGTCTTGTAGTGTTTGGTAGACATTTCACTAGACATATCTGCATCTTCACAAGAATATCGTTTTTTTATAATCATTTTATGTATTACACTTTAAATAATTAGTACTTTTTAAATGCTTCTGATTAGTACCACCTCAACCATCAAATGAAAATCCTAACACTATTTCTGACAAACAACTGATTATCTGTTTATCATTCTTCAAATTAACATAATCACTTTCAACACGGACATTCAACAAGGTCAAGTTATGTTACAGTGTTGTTTGCATATGAAAGTTAAGAGGTTCCAAAATCTTAAGGCAAATATTGTTTTCACATGGTTGTCCAGGACATGGTTGCTTTCTCTTGCTGTGTATATGATGGTGGAAGAAGAGAGCTTGAAGACATGATAGCTGCAAGAGAAAGGGGGTGGAAAGGTAAATTTACAAAGCCTGGTAGAGTCCTTCAGCCGGGAGTCAATAGGGTTAATGGAAAATGTCCCCTCACACCTTTAGAGGTAATTAAACTCCAAAAAATGTCATCCCTTTATTTCTGTTTCTTAAAAAAATCTCACATTCGGATTTGGATTCGGATCTAGATTCAGATTTTGCTAATCTAGTTTCAATTTTATTGTATTTAGACATGGCTGACATGCTTTGATTAGCATCCATTTAGAGGTCTAAGTTATCTATATAATCTTTTTTGAGAGAGCTAATGGATTAGCTTGTGTTTATTTCATTACTTTGTACAATCTGCCCAGTTATTTGGCTATTCCCTTTCTTAGGGTGTTTGGATAAAAACATTTGACTTACGATTTTCTGATCACGCAAAACTGATTATTTAAGTATAAATTAGATTTACTTATATATTCCTTCTTTAACCTAATCTGTGGGATTTTTCTTCCATTTCACAAACCGTCTATTTTTTTTTCTTCAGAAAAATGTCATTATATCTAATAAGTTTATAAATATAACAGAATTTGCCCAAAATATTCAGACATATGATTACCTCAACTTCAAACTATAGAAGTAGACCCAAACACTATCACCTACCGCCACTTTATTACAACTGATTATCTGATTATGATTATCTGTCATCACATAATCACTTTTGGAGCATCCAATTAATCCTCTTAGTCTTGCTTATTCATTTGGAAATTATTCAGGTTGGGTTGATGCTTAGAGGAATGGGATTTGATAGAAATACATCTATTTATTTAGCATCTGGTCAGATATATGATCCAGAGAGATATATGGCTCCACTGCTAGAAATGTTTCCTCTTCTACAGACGAAAGAGATGCTAGCATCTCCCGAAGAACTTGCACCATTCAAGGTTTTCTTTGATGTTTTATTATTTACATTACTTACTTCTATGTGTGTATTCGATTAATTTAGCTAATTCAATTCTTTCCTTTTAATAGAACTTTTCTTCAAGAATGGCTGCAATAGATTACACCGTTTGTCTCCATAGTGAAGTATTTGTCACAACTCAAGGTGGAAACTTCCCACATTTTCTGCTTGGTCACAGAAGGTATTTGTTCAATGGGCATGCCAAGACAATCAGACCGGATAAACGCAAGTTAGCATTGTATTTTGATAATCCTAGTATCGGGTATGTAATTTTGGTTTTAAATTTGGATTCTATTATTTCATTATAAGCGTCTTTTGTGATTATATTAATTTGTGAATTTTCAGATGGAGAACATTTAAAAGGCACATGTTAGGTATGAGAGCTCATAGTGATTCGAAGGGAA
Organism: Asclepias incarnata; assembly: GCA_025447715.1. NCBI lineage: Eukaryota > Viridiplantae > Streptophyta > Magnoliopsida > Gentianales > Apocynaceae > Asclepias > Asclepias incarnata. The sequence continues at coordinate 11,730 of JAOEHQ010014799.1, forward strand.
TTGAATTGAAAAGGCCAAATGATTCTGTATATTCTTTTCCTTGTCCAAACTGCATGTGCCATACAAATAGAACAGAAGATTCAAAAACATCACCGCCATGATCTTCAACTTAACCAGATTCTAAACAGTTGTGTATGCACATTTGCGGGCTAACCTCTTTTTGATTAAAAATTATTTTGTTTTTTGTTCCTCTTTTATCGTTAAAGAGGGCTTACATGATTATCATTTGGGATTTGAAACGATTTACTGGTTAGAACATAGAACAGAGCAAAGTATTCCTTCAAAGACGACCATAGGTTTGTACATGATTCAAGGAGAAAGCTGTTTTTTTAAATGGAGTTCTATACAATGTCATCTTCATGCATCTGCTGTATCTAACAAGTTGCAATGAAGCTGAGTTTCATTTGTTGGTAGTTTGTACATTGGAGCTGATTTGATTTGATTACATTTGAAATCATAGGAATGTGTATTTGTAAACAGCATTGGTTCATTTTCAGATATCATAGCGTGATAGATTTTGTTACAGATACTCTGTGTTTTTGCTATTTCTGTCGAGTAAATGAACATTCTTGTGAAAACATGCACTTTTGTTATTTGGCTGGCAAGTAACATAGGCTGGTTCTTTTTCGGTGTTGAAATGTACAAACCAAGAGGTAGCATTTGGAATGTCTGAAGGGCAAGATCCTTCAGAGTAGCAGATTGTTAAGTACGATCTTGCATTTATGTATCTCTGTCCATTTGAAATTACCTGTTATATGACATATTGACAAAATAATTCTAACAATATAGATGTATAACACATTTACATGATGTTTTAAATTCGTCAAATGTTTCCAATATGCTCTGAACCATGTTTATATTTATGTTATCCTTTTCGATTAGATGGTTTTGCAGACTTTAAAGTTTAAACTGTAGTTTGCTCGGTAATAAGAATGCCTTAAAAGGGAAAAAAGCGAAGTGTCTGACCAAATCATAGATATCAGCAATTAATCTCCTTCCAGATTGTACTACATTGCCATTGAACAATATAATTACACCAATAAAATTTCATTTACTTACATAATAATTAAACCAGAGCAACAAATCGACAAGAGCTCTTGTCTATACTAAAATTTTAATCGATGTCTCAATGATGGGTTCTATGATCCACCGATAAGTGGAAACACCCCTAACAATGGTAGTAAAAGGCCATTTCGACAAATTAGGATTATGCTACTCCAGAAGCTTGTTACAAGCCCCAACGCCAATAGCAGCAGCTAGATGCCAACCGGCATGAAGATATGGGATCTCGGGAAACAGATCATCAGCCACAAAGAACACTCCACCTAAAAGTGCTGACAACTTGTGAACGTTGTGCACAAGTTTAAGTTCGGGATCTTTGACTGCTCGTCGTGCAAATGCAACCTAAAACACAAACAGTAAAACTATTGAACCCGGTATTTATCAACATTTATTTAGTTATGAATTTTTACCTTTAACATGTGAGATGGATATGCTAAAAAATACTAGCTTGAAAGAAAATGAGTCAAATGCGTGGAAAGGCCTAAAGTGTATTATTTTTAATGCATAAAATTTCCTATATCAGTTAAGATAATTGAAATAATATAAGTTTGGTAATATCATCAGCACACTAGCTCTTTACAAGAAAAAAGAAAGTTTGGGACAAGTGTTTTGGGTCAACCTGATCCAGCCCGACCCATATAAAATTTGCAAGTTTTGATCCATTACCGAACCCTCCCGACCTTTCCATTTTGCCACTTTTAGTATTTAACCGGATTCAACTCTATTTTTAAGCTTTAAATCCTCTATGGTTACCAAAATGAAAATGTAAATGCATACCTCCATCATTCCAGTATGAACAGCTGAAACCATGAGTGGCTGAATAGGAAGACACAAGGCAGACACAGCCATCAGCAGTTTTGGGTTTTCTTCCCTAAGAGCCCTTGATAAGCACTGAAAATATTCAACGAGTGTTTAAAAAATCTTGCGTCTTATATATCAATGATAAAATATGTCACGAATAGTAGAAACAGATAATTAACATGTTATTACTAATCACTGAATGTCACGTATAATAGAAATAGATAATGTTAATACTAACCACTGTAGCTGTAGCTATCATGGTGTAGTCAGCCCATCTTAAATACTTTCTCCATTTCCCTTTGGAAGAATGGTACAAACTTGAGGCAATACCTACCCCGATTAACGAATTTGCATAAAGCTTCGAGTTCAGATTCTTTCTGGAGATCAGAAATACTAACGGGTCATTATTTAAGTGGTTCAATAATTTTCTTACATCCCCTGTTATTTCAAGGATTCTTAGTTAGGAAAAGGACATGGTCTGATTGCTAAATATGTGGAGCAAATAGCAATGTTTAAGTGTCCTTTGTATAGTTTGAATCAAGCTCCATATCTAGAGGTGGCAAATTCAATCCATTTACTTATGAATTGGTCCCTTCAGGGCTTCAGGTTATGTTTTATCATTTATGGGTCAAACAAGTAAAATATAAAAGAACCTTAAAATGGAAACGAGTCAAATGGGTCTATAGTTATCTGAAGTATACACTTAATGGATAAAACCTTATACATCAATCTAAAACAATATCATCCTTGTAATAACTTTAACTCATTTCTTAATTATTTAATATAAAAGAAACCAAAAAAGATGGACAAAAAGTGTTTCGGGTCAACCCAATACGCCTATGGAAAAACACCTGTTTTAACCCACATCCATTTTAAACCGTTACCGAACCCACCTGACCCATCCATTTTGCCACCTACATCCATATCCAACATACTAATCATCATTAAGGAAATACCGAGAGTAGATAACATGCCTTGGAGCTTGAATCCCAACAGCAATGAAAGGAATTGAAGTAAGCACATTTGCAATTCTCTCACCAAGATGTCGATCACCTACCACAAGTTTAACAAAAAAGTTAAAGCATGTAATCCATAGACAAGTAACTTAAAAAAGCGCAATGGTGTATTTAGTATATACCATGTAAACAACCATGGATGGGTCTCAAACATGAAGGTCTCTGCTCCCATACTTTTCTATTTTCAACAAAAACAGATCAAAAAATGAAAATATATACAATCATCAATAACATTAGTAACAATTATTTGAAGATACTTGTACTCACTGGACAGTATGCACTCTTAAGAGCTGATTAACACCTAAGGTCAACCGTCCATGTGTCGACTGTTGAAAGTTTCCAGTTTGAGAGATTTCTTCTAACTCAAACGGTGAACGTTGAACCACGTGAACTCCATGAATATGTTCTAAGGTTCTCCCTTGACTCTCTGGACCCATCATAAACAAATTGGCAATCAGTCAATACTCAGACTGATTGCCGAATAACAAATAACTCACAATCACCCTGCTGAAAAACAAAAAAGTTATAATCTTTAAGCTAACTATATAAAAAGTTAATAACAATTCATAACTTTAACTAATTCCCATTAAGCTAGGAACTTTTTGCAAAACAAAATCAAGATTCTTGTGGTTATGGACAGATATATAATTTTAGCTTGAAATTCGACACGATTTAAGCTAATCACAACTAACAACTTAATCCCAAGATTCCTAAATATAAACTTTATTCCAAGACCATCCCAAATTCAATTTTTGTCAAGAAAGTGAGACAACATTATCCATAATAGTAGGTCTTTTCATAACAATTCATGACTTTAACTAATTTCCATGAAGTTTGGACCTTTTTGCATAACAAAATCAAGATTTTTGTGGGAATGAACAAATATGTAATTTTAGCTTGAAATTATTCATCTTTTAAGCTAATCACACTTAACACCTTAACCC
>JAOEHQ010014810.1:0-15551 GCA_025447715.1 Asclepias incarnata
GACTTTTATAATTTTTTTAAAGACTTTAATATGCAATTACATCAAAACTTTTTTGTCAATTCACTACATATTACCTACTGGAATGTATATTAGGGCCAAGTGTTGAATCATTACCAATTATGTGCCCAAAAATCGAATTACGACGAAAAAAAAGAAAAAAAGAAAGAAAAACCGGTTTAGGACCCGGTTCCCCTAAACCGGTTTTGAACCCGGTCCAATTCAGGTTGGGTGGGTCGGGTATATTTGCTCCAAAACCGGTTCGAACCCGGGTCGGTTTCTTGGTCAAACCCGGTTCCACATTGCTCGGTCAAACCCGGTTCTTGTCGGCCGAACCCGATTCTTGCCCACGTCTACCTGTTATTATGGTAATAAAAATAAGATTGAAGATTCGATATTTTGTTTTTTGTTTTTTTAAGTGAAGGGATAGTATTGTAGGAATCGTGCCTGATTCTATTTGAAGTTGTCCATGACTTAAAAATTTGATTAGTGGTCCCTTTTAATTGTAGCAAAACTAATGTTATCCATTCATTGGAGAAAAAAAAACATTAACTGTCAATTTTTATTAGAAAATTTGCTTTATATTAAAAGGTTTTGTTTAGAACCCGAAAGATAATAACAGATTTAGATAACAAATGATGAAAATAAATATCATCCATGAATTAAAAATGCATATAATGAATTCATATATGAGAATTAGGTTCTTTGATGCTATCATATCACGTAACTAGAATCGTATATATTAATTGATATCATGTTTGTTTAATGTATTCAAAGTTTAATAACTCTTTTTCTAGTCCATGTAAATTTCATTTTTGATAATAAAAAAAATAATCCTACAATATACATAATCAATCCGTACACCGTATGGGTATTAAAACTATTTAAATTAATATAACATATTACAAACTTCAACATTAATATTATGAGCAATTAAAAAAGATATAACTTTGAACGACATCATATGTTTGTTAAGTGAATGTATCTCATAATTCAAAATTCTTTTTAATTTGTTCTAATTTAAATTTTTATACAAAAGGATAACAATTCATGATATACATATATAGCTAATCGTACGAGTATTGCGACTAGTATATATATATATACCAGTATATATAAGTGTGACACAGTATTTAAGCGACATGTGTCCCTTTTAATTTATATTAATAAATTCTGTTTTTTAGTTACCATATATAATTAAAACTATTATTTAGTTAGTAGACAAATATACCTAATATAATTAAATTCTAATTATTATATTGTTAGCATATCTACTAATATATAAATTAATCCATTGAAATTAAAAATTCTAATCTACTTATCAAAATAATGTTGTTTAATAATTATCATATTATTGTTTATATACACTTGAAACATATCTATAATTAAATTATCATATTTTAAAAGCAATAATTTTAGTTTACATATGTAGACATCTATTTTCCATATTCTATATTTTAATTTAAGTATATTCTAGCTGATAGTAATATGCTAACTTATACTCTGATTTATTTTTATAAATACTAAAAGAAGAATAACTATTACAAAATATAGAAAAATCATGAACGGAAAGAAAAAGAATATACATAGTCAATCTGTACATTATACGGGTATTAAGACCAGTATATATATAAATTAAGTCAAAACCGATTTCATTAAAAAAAAAAAACAATTACAAGGTAAGAAGAAAATCACTAATAAATAGCTTCAAAATAACATCTAAAATTAATTGTATGCTATCTTCTTCATTAAATATAAATAGAAGTATATCCGCGCAATACGCATTGGTGGATGATTTTTTCTATAAATTTAAATTTTAATGTACATAAAATTCGTAAACTTTACTTAGTACATGCGTCAAAAAGTGATGATGACCAACAACTAATTTCGCTGACCGCCGGTTTTAGATTGTCTAACATGGGTATAAAAAAATATGTTTATTATTATTGCTAGAATATTTAAAAATAGAAATAATTATGTAAATTAATATATAAATAATATAAGCATTAATAATAAAGTAAAAAGAAAAACTTCAAATTTTCAAAAATTTAGACACCATCTTAATATATATAGTAAAAGACAACTGACCTAACCTCAATTGACCAATCATAACTCTCGATTTCTTTAAATTAAGTTATTAAACATGTGACTAAATTATGTTATTCAAAAAATAAATATAAATAATAAATTAAAAAATATGGGCCCATAAAAAAAACTTTAATTATTAATTATATTAATATTTAAAATAATAATAATAACTATAGAAAAAGTTTCATTAATTTACACTTTTTTGTTTTCCATCACTAATTTACATTTTTTAGTTTTTCATTAATTAAAAAAAAACATGTTTTATGTTATTTAAATAAAAAACAACACAATCTTTATTTAGTTAAAAAAAAACAACTCGTTCTTTATTAAGTTTGACTAGATAAATACAACACTTTATTTAGTTTATGAATAATAAAAAATACCAGATAATTACAAATTTTTATTTAGTTTATTTATAATAAAATTTAATTATTAATTATATTAATATTAGAGAAAAAGTCTCATTAATTTTTATTTTTTTTTGCTTTCCATCACTAATTTACACTTTTTAGCTTTTCACAAAAGAATAAATCTTACTAAATACTTAATTTAAATATAATTAGTATTTTTTTTGGCTTTTCATGATTATTAATAATTAAATTACTAAAATATATCTCCACTTAAAATTTTTAAAACTTATCTATGTTTTAATTGATGATGGTAATCCAATCCATATAAGTTTATATCCACATCCTAAAAAAAATATCAGTTTGTTGTTTCAAAATTTCATTATTTTATTTACATTTGTTACATTTAAATTATCAATTTATTTTTTTCTTATATTTTTAAATTTGAATTTATAAGAAATTTTATTTGCATTTATTTAATAATTCATTTTATTTTTAAGATGTCGTTAACTTCCAGTGTATTTGACACGGGACTAAATCTAGTAAAAGACTATTTGGTAATTAAAGGGATTATTACATGAAAATGTAACAAATTGTACCCGTTTAATTATTGTGCATATTATATATACATTGTACGATGTATTAATCTTAATACTCGTACGATATACGGATTTACCATATATATCGTACGATTGATTTTATTGTTTAATTAAGAAAATAATATTTGAACATATGCATTTGGTCTCTTCAATAATAGCCTAATAACGAAACACAAGTATCATAAAAGTATTAGTCAAAATCTAATATTACATTTGATATTTGTAATGGTATCACCTAATCTAAAGTCATGATAGTAAAACATGGTTCACATCGTTTTAAAATTTTCAACCACATTTAATACATTTAGTTAATGGATAAATAATTAAATAATAAGTAATGTTGAATTATAAGTTAGAAACATATTATATTATTATTTATTTATTTATTAATATTTAACATATCTTGTGGGTTAGAATAAATAAATTTTATTTATATATTATAAATAAATAGTAAAATGTTGTTAAATATAAATTACCATCAAAATAAAGATTGGTGATGGATATGAATAGATATGATAACAATAAATATAATAGAGTTTTTAATATATTGAGTTTTAATTATATTAGGTATCTAAATTTATATATTAACTAATTATAATTATTTATGATATCCACAAAATACGATTATTGAATATAAAATTAAAAGAACACATGTCGATTAAATAAAACATTACGTGTCGATTAAAGAATGCGTCAATCATGTTTTAGTATATTGATAGATACTAAAATGCAATATGAATAATACAAGTTTTTAACCTTAAAGTACAACACTTTTTTTACCTTTATCAATTTTCATTTTACACCCTAAACTTTTAACTTTTATACTTTTAACTTGACTTTTGTCTTTTTTATTTTTACCCCCTTAAGTTTCTATCTTTTAACTTTTGTCACCCATCAAAGTTTTTGTTTTCAGTTTTTTTGACACCAAACTTTCGGGTTCTCATGTTTTGTATCTAATGACTTTGAAAAATTTACGGTTTTATCTTTAAACATTTGGTTTTGATTATTTTCCCCGTTCCGTATATATAATGTTTTTTAATATATAATAATTTTCATCATCGTTACGTCTTACATTTATGTAACATTTAAAGCAAGACACTATACTACAGCACCGTCATCAGAGTGTCATTATTTGCATTAATATTGTTATTGTTTTGTTTTATGTATTTATACATCTCATTACTCTTATTGTTCTTGTACGTTTTGTTTTTTATTTTATTATTATTACATGTTTTGTTTTCGTTTTTTAAATTTTGGTTTCGAAAATTTGACATAAATGTATTTGTATTACTAATACTAATATATATTGTTTGTATCTAAAACTTTGTCATGTAAAAAACATGTTTCGCAGCAACGTGCGAGTATAATAACTAGTTAAATTCTAAAAACCAATATTTAACTCTTTCTTTTTAGATTGATATATATCAAACATGCTATAAAGAACATTCCTAATGGTAACACAATAACTAGTTCATCGATACTCCCTGTCAGTGATACACCAACACCACACAAAAAAAAAAAAAACCACTCCCATCACTAGCCCATCATTAATCCCTTAAAACATCTCTAATGTAATCACTAGTTTAGGACCCACCATTTATTTAATTTCCCACTTTTAATATATACATATTTCTAGTATGCATCTTTTTCTTAATAAATTATCGGTTATTTATATATTAGGTGATCAAGTACATTAATCACAAAAAATTAAGTGTTAAATACACACAATACATATTATTAAAATCGGTATACAATAACAAAACATGTAAAATTTATTACAATTTCGTGAGCTATCTCTTTTACAAATGACACAGCTTCAAAGTTTTATAACTCTTCTCAAGTAGGGAGTATGTGGTATATATCATTAGTATTTGGTCTTCTCTTAAATTTTAAAAGTTTAAGTATTGGAAAATTACTATTCTACCTTTCTAACTAACTATTATCAGCGTTTAATTAAGTTTTTTTTTTTTTTAAGAAAGACAATAAGTTTATACATCATTAATTTTCATCAAAAAAAGCCCTACAAGACCCAGTCAGATTTTGAACTCTGAGATGAGGGTATAAACTTCTCATGCCTCCATATTAATCCCCATGCAATTGCCAGTTGATTTAGACTAGTTAATTACCTTATTAATTTAGTTAAAACTTATTCATGTAGACAAAAGTCAAAGTCATATAAAATGTTTACAAATATACTATTTACTTAAAAAACCAACACCAACTAGACGGTTTATTCACACCACCATCGTCGACCTTAATCCTAACTCGACAACTGAGAAAGTCGGCCGACTACCGCCACCTCTAGCTGTGTGTGCTTGCTGAAATTTTAAAATTATCCACCACTGTGCAATTTGCATATTGTCAAGTTTGAAAACTTTAACGAACAAAGTTACCTAACAATTACCCGTATGGCAAATTCTAAAATATTATATATATAATTAAATCTCATGCTAATGAACAGTAATGGGCCATTGGGCTTGGGCTTGATTATTAGATTTTTAATTTTCCAAGTATAAAATTTTGGGCCTAATTTGTATCATTGGGCTTGATTACTGGGTTTTGCCACATTGCATCCCATTTAGGTTTTTTCCTTTATAGCTTTTTTTGGTTTTTACAAAGTTTTTTTTCTTTTGGGTTCTCAACTAATATATTGGAAACTTTTATTCCCCGTATCATCGTTCGAATTTTACCACGTTGGGTCCCATATTATTAATTTTGTTTTTCCTAAATATTGGAAACTTTTATTCAAACCCCGTACCATCGTTCAGATTTTGTCACGTTGCGTCCCGTTTTATTATTTTGGATTTTTTATTATTGGTTTCTTGCACACGTTTTTATCTTTTGGGTTTTTGGTATTGATCTTAAATCCCCGTACCATCGTTTGGATTTTGCAACATTGGGTTTTTTTTTTATAAAAAAAAACAAATTCTATTCTCGGTTTGTTGCATACATTTTTTCCTTTTGGATTCTTGGTATTCATCTTAAATAAATATACATTTCTTATGATCACACCTTTCTCCTTTTTGGGTTTTTCGTATTCACCATAAATAAATATACATTTTTTACGTCAAACTTTTAAGTTGTATCAAAACGATAAATGAGACTTCACGCACCCCTTAACAACAACAAACTTTTGAATATGTTTATAATATTATCTTTAAATAACATGCATATGTTGCGGGGCCCGAACCTACTAGTTATTCATAAAAGTCAACATTAATTAACCAATATATATAAAAGAGGGTCATAAAATCATCCTTAAAAAAATAAAGACAATTAGATAGATTTAAAAAAGTAACTTGTAGCTCTTGGTTCATTTTGATGATATCATAAATTTTTTAATTATTTTAGATCAAAATTAATTAAGCATGTATTTTAATCATTGAATCAAAATGATGATGTCATAGTTGACTTAAATTTTAGTCAAATCCATTTTTAGTCCATAATATATTTTCATTAATTCCCCATATTAATTAATAGATTTTATGAACTTTAAATCATAAATTAAAAAAATGTAATTACTTTGAGATTTATATGAAAACTTTACTAAAAATTATTCCAATTTCCAACCTTTCCATTTGACTCACAATTTTCACTTCATCTTAAGTTATTCCAGCTTTTTAATGATCTCAAACAATTCTGACAAAACAATTGGTTTTCTTTATTCAAAGAAGTTTAGTAAGTTTTGCTCCTTTTTGTATCATTGGATATCTTTTTTCTTTTATCGTAAATCGTGTTTTAAAATTAGGTAAGATGACTTTTGAATATTATTAGGTTTTTAGTATTCTTTCTATCGGTAGATTTATTTGGATACCAATTTAAATCTATACAAATTTAAATTTTTGGTAAATTTATTTGGACCACTATTTAGATGAATTTATTACACACTTGAAAGTTGATCATCTTTTAGATTTTAAAAATTCATTGTCAGAATTTTTAAGAGTTAGTAATCTTTGTACTTGTTAAAATGTTTCCGCTGTAGGTTTTTTTTATTAAAAAAAAACTTCATATGTTTGATAAGATGCAACAATGAATGGAAAGATTTCATATATTATATTGAGGGCCTGTTGTGTTTTTGGTTACTGGCAATATTGTTTAATATGTTTATTTGACTATAGATGCAATTGTAGTAACAAATTTGGTTTTGCATGTATGTATGTATTTTGATTTAAGTGGAGTAATTCCACTAATTTAATAGTTGTATGCACTAAAAATATAATCTAGGCCATCTATGTTTATATGATGGATTTCTATGTTCGTCGAGTATGTCTCAATAATATACTTTGTAATACAGGTTTGAAGAATCTATATAAGGATTAGGTAATATTAAGATAAACTGCACATAACACATGTTTTAAATCTTAGTAATTTAACATATATTTTCAAATATGCATTGCGGTATCATATATCATTAAACTGCATATACGTCGTTACTTTTAGCACATAATTTTGAACTATTTTTCAACAAGTAGTATATATAACTATTAATATATAAAACTATAAAAAATTTACATATAATTAATTATATATGTTTACCCGCATATTATTATGTAGGACAATTATCTAGTTAACAACAGAACACAATATTTATTTGGATATACTCAAGTTTAAACTAGATATCTTTCTTAAACCACCACTACTTACTGCCATTCTAGTATACGGTCAGCGGAACTGAGCTCCGCCACTCATAGTTATGTCTTCACTTATTGCGTGGGTATAATTTCAGTATATGGTAAAATATGCTTGTTACCAAAAACTTAAAAAGGGAGAGTTTTCAAAAATTAATGGTATGCATTTTATCCTTGTACAAACAAGTATGTTTGTGAATAATTGATTGAATTTTTCAATCCATAAAATGTAAATAATTTGTCAGCTATAGTTTTTAAACACGTGATACGAAAGTATATTAAACTATAGCCCAAATTTTTTTAGTAGTTATCCAACTTTAAATGAGATTTTTATTTATTTAGATTACATGGAAGGGCGAGACTTTTTTATTTAGATGTACATGTTTAATCGGGGTACCTGACCTTTCCCAAGCCTTTCCCTGGTCATCCTAACATTTGTGAGATATCTTGTTACTGGTATAATGTTATTTTGATAAAGTGTATATCAAACATTTAAAGTATGATACATATTACAAATTTTGAGTTATAATTTACGAACATTTTTAATTACTTAATTCTCTTTTAGATATATAAAAACAGGATATATATATAGATTCAATTCATGTGCACATAAGAATCTACACTATGTTACATGTTTACAATGTAATGATCGAGATTAATATTTCTATTTATTAATATTTCAAATTTGGACATATATAAAATCTAATATATGTTGTACTTTAAAATGTTAGTAATTGACCCAAATGTGGAAGACACTAGCTGGATGTTGTCATTTTTGAAAAAGATGCGAAAAAACAAGTTTAGATATGAATGGGGAATGAAACTTATAAAGCTGCTGGTAAAAGAAGACACTTCATGGGAAAATACTGAATCAAGGATAGGAAAGCACAGAGCCAAGGTCCATATATATGGAAATAAATCATCCACCAGTACTCAAGCTGAAGAAATAGTAACTATTGAAGCCGGAATTCGATTGCCGCATACGCCATTACTGTTAGCAACTAAACACGGGTGTACGGAGATTGTTGAGGAGATACTCGAACAGTACCCTCAAGCAATAGAACATATCGATCAAGATGGTCGCAACATTTTACATGTAGCAATCATGAATCGTAACCATGAAGTTTTTGAACTGTTGATGGATAAGAAGTATACCACGGAGAGATTGAGGGGTAAGATCGATAACGATGCAAATACATTGTTGCATATGGCTGCTACAGAGGTACCAGATGTTGATGCAGAGTTAAGAGGACCTGCACTTGTTCTTCAAGATAACATGCGTATGTTTAAAGTAAGTACTACTCCACCATATTTGTTATGTTGACATATTGAATCAACCACATTTTCATTTTTTTTTTTTGACATTTTGGATTATGTATGTAGAGAGTGGAAAGCATATGTACAACCTTGGATAAAATGAAACGTAACTCCAAATCAAAGACTGCCGAGGAACTGTTTAATGAGAATTACGATCAACTTCGGTTTGAGGCTAAGGAGTGGATGCTCGAGAACTCAAAAAACTACACAGTTGTAGCGGTGTTGATTGCCACTGTTGCCTTTGCCGCTGCGTACACTGTACCAGGGGGTCTAGATCCTAAAACGGGTCAACCAGTTCTCAAGAAAAAACCGTTGTTCTTCTACTTTACGATAGCAGATGCAATTTCGCTCTCAGCAGCTCTGACTTCGGTCATCATGTTTCTGAATATAATTACATCATCATATAGGTTTAAGGATTTTGAGAAATCTCTTGTTCGTAAGATGAATTCAGGGCTTACGATGTTGATGATCTCTGTGGCGATGTTGATGGTGGCATTTGCAGTGACACTTATTCTAACCATAACCAGTGGGAGGGAATGGACAGACATCACCTTGTATGCAGTCTCCTTCTTCCCAGTACTTGTTTTCATAATCTCATATTTTGAGTTTCAGAAGATACAGCTTTTGTCTCCCTTTCGGAAATCTAAACATCTGATACGAAACATTCTTTTGAAGTTTGGTGATCCAAAACCCGCAGTTTGGTATTCTGGAGTACGAGCTAGGACTACTAATCCTCCTCCTCCTCCTCCTCCGATGATTTGACGCGATAACCATTTGATTACATGTTCTAATTGTTGTATTAATAAGTTGTCATCCCTCTATAATTGTTCATTATACTCCTATAAGTTTATGTTGTTATATGATATCATATGTACATTTTACACGAATTATATTTGAATATGAATAAGAAGTTGCTCAACTTTGGCCTATCTATTATGTAAGAAATCCATTTGTGTTGACATCAGCCGATTCACTGTGTAAAAAACCCAATTTTTGTGTTGATTTCTATATAAAAAAAAAAAAGTCTCAATCTATTTTAATTCGAAAATCCTTTTAAGTTAATTAAGTCAGTCAGATTATCAGAAACTTCGATATGTCACGTAATGTGACTATCTGAATAATAAAGAATGAAAGAATTCAAATGATTCGGATCATTCTATTTCCACCTCCTATTTTCTATTTCCACCTCTCAATGTATAATAATTTATTCACAGTGTATAACTGTTTACTACACAATAAAGAGGTGCATTTGGAAATAAAAAGGTGAAAATAGATACCCTCATTCAAATTCTTTTAAAATTGATCACACCAAAAATGTTGTTATATCAAATATGTTAGGATTTAAAAACCAATTATCAAATAATTCACACAAGCATGCAGCGAAAGATTATGTAATATATAAATTAACAAAGTTACTGAATATGTACCTTTTAGCTAAGCTCCAATAAAACTATATAAAACTATAGTTTAGGGTTTAAAGAAAAACCCATCTACGATTGCACACACGACACACCGATGTATGTATGCTAGTATCGATCACGAGCTCACAACCCTTTGTGCTTTCCTTGCTTTTGTCGAACCACACAAAACCGAAACCCTTTGGGTTTTGTAGTTCGGTTTCCGAACTAGAGAGAGGAGAAGAGAGGGATTTTTGAGTTTAGGTTTAATCTCTATTTACATGCATAAACCCTAAACTTAAGTCCTCTATTTATAGGGTAAAGGTAACTTGGTAACCAAGTTGGATTAGGTTTAGGATTACCCTAATTCCAACCGGCCCCCTTCCTTAAACAATTAGGAAATTTCCTAAATTCCTAATTACAATTTAAGTCCTTCTCTTTTAATGCCGTTAGTTAACAACCATTAGTTTTTAACATCTAACGACTATTCGTTACACATTTCGTGATCATATTAATTAACATATTAATTAATTATAAAGTACATTTGTGTCGAGACGTGTGACCCCATAGGCTTAAACACTTTCCGGACATGCGTTTATTTTACGTGATCATATTCCAACAGAAATAAATATGAAGGTAATAATCAAGTTTTAATTAAAAGTTGAAAAACGATAAATGAATCGAATGGCCTTAGGAAGGATGAAGATGAGTTTTAAACAAGACGAGATGGTTTAATAGTCCATTTGTTATGTAGCTGAAATGAAAAAGTTGTTAACTAGCTAAACTTGACCGAATGGGTCAAACAGGCCATAAGGTTCTATGTGACCCCAATCGTTAAACTGAGTTTAAGTATGCTAGTTGTAATGAGAATATGGTTATGAATGACTAAATGGACTTTGTATGATCATGATACATTTTGATATCGATCATTTCAAAGTGAGTAGAGGATGATTAGATCCGTAAGTATACATTCGAACAATTCAAAAGAGGCATTTAGATATACAATAACAATATAAAAGGTCAATCTGAATCATCGTCGTCGTCATCTTCGTCTTGGTCCTGATCATCTTCTACATCCTCGTCTTCTTCCTCCCCATCTTCGTCGGAATCTTCATTATCATCTTTACTGTCACTATTAGAGCCACCCTTTTTCTTTCCCTTAATTTTCTTTTTCTTTCGATCCTTGTCGACCTCGTATTGAATTACCATGAGTGCGACAACAAGCGCGTAATCAACGTTTGGAGACACTAATATCCCAAATGTGTTCTTATCAGAATCCATACATGTGTCAATATGATTATCGTGCATCTGCATTTTGCAACGCCTAACAAGGGATTATTAATATATAAATGTCCAGGATTACAAAACTATGACTTCAAAATACATAGATTTTATGTTATGCTACCTAGTTTTTGTATTTAAATATTGGGGAAATCATAGGTGCTACAGCAGCGTCTAGCATAGGTCTTACCTATGCGACCCTCATACCCAAAGGATTCAGTATGTACATTTGATAAGGGCAAATGAAAAAAAAAATTATTAAAAATCTGCAGATTATTCGACAATGCTAAATGAGAAGGGGTGACAGTTAGGTTACCTGGGCAAGCATAGTAGAACCATCATATGAATAGATTGTGCAAGATCTTTTCTTCCAGTCTCCGGTGACTCTATAATCACCAACATTTTCCTCTTTGTTGTCAGATAGAAAGACATTTAGCTCGGTACCTCGTTGAATCAACGACGTCTTTTTTGTACTAAATATCAAATCTTTTGCACTTGTACTATCTCCCCTAAAAGCTTGCCACCTTCTATGAATACTCCGACGCTAAAGAAAGGCAAACCATTCATATCATTCTTTCCCAATGTAATTTCCATGTTAATTAAGATTAAATAAACTTAATCAATCAATCGATTAGATATGAAAAGATAGTATAAAAGACCGTTATCATCTTAGGAAATAGAGATACAATGTATATTCTAATGATTGTTAATAATTGGAAGAGAACCTGTGATTATTCATAAACCACAGAAATCTCAATCATTTTTTGTGTGTGAAATTACAATAATCACAAGAATCTCAAAAGTATTAAACAAAAACATATAAAAAGAATCATATGAACCTTTTTTTGGAATGTTAGAATCGGGATTTCTGATGAGTCAAGCAAGATATGCCGATCACGAATGCTATAATTTTTGTCTTTAATTATGAAAATAACGTTCCCGTTGACGTCTAAAACACAACTGAGATTCCCATCAGCCACCGTCAACGTGTTTCTGACGATGGCTAGCTCCACCTGAAAAGGTGAAAAAAATCGTGGGTCCACCACCATCATCGTTGCTGATCGCCTGCGAACGATAGTGGAGCATGAACCCAGGGCGTGTAAGGTGTCAAACTGGTGTGGGCGATGCTTAGAACATTAAGGTTCATTAGATATATGTTTGAATATGTATATATATATGTCTCAATCTCAATTGGCTAATTCTATTTCGATAAAATGGCTATGTATGTATATGTGCATCCACGCATCAAATGCTTAATTAGTAGTCATCTTCCCGTGAAAAGCTCTCAATGAAACATTAAGAGATTTTGATTTCTATATTATTAAGTGATAATAATTTGGTTTTCAACAGAATTAAGAAGATTAATGCATTAAAAAGCTAGACATTACAATGCACAAAAAGCAACCTAAAAATAGACAACTCCACAAACATCAAAATCAATGAAGGAAGACACCAAAAATATATAGGACACCACACCACACCACATATTAATACCATCATGTTTGGATTTTCAGAATCTACATAAAACTGTAAAATGGTACTCGAGAGTTTTTACTTTGATATTCGGTTAGACTATTCTCATCAATATCCTTTTCACTTCCTTCATCAGTTGTGACTGCTCAGTATCACATCAACACTTCTAAACTGACACATCAACTGAGTGCCAACAACTCCCCTTCACTTCCTTTTTCATTTTATTTTACACATATACATATATATATATATATATATATATATATATATATACAGACACATATCCACTAAAGGACCCCACCAGCTCGTCGCTTACCTCATTGCTTAACCGAACCAACCCAAACAGACGAGCCAACCGAAGAAAGCGTGCCATGGGTTCACAAAACCGAAGACCTCTTCGGTTTCAACCAAAGAGGCCGTTGGCACGAAGTCTTGTAAAATGTGTTTTTCACAAGGAAATGCACCGAGTTTTTACAATGATATTGATAGGAGAAGAATGTATTTAGGAGAGAAATGAATTATCATTCAAAAACATAGCTCAATCTGTAGCGGTTACAAGATTATATACACCAACGACTACAACAACTTTTCCTGCCCAAAGTAACAACTAGTAACAACCCAGCTCAATATTTACAAAACACCCCCCTGACTTATTTCATTTATTCAATATCTTCTAAAACTATATTATACGTATCAGATATTCGGTTTATAAGACGTGATTTCACAGTGAGATGCATAATAATGCACTTATGATGCATCCGCCACTCATTAATTAGAACATCGCATTAAATAGTTACATGGACAATAGTCACTATTCCAGTTGGAAGATCGAGACCACAAATAGCTTCAAGAGTACAGTGGTCCTCTCAACCGATTGCCACACTGCGTTCCATATCATACTTTCAACCAATCCCCTTATGTCATCTCATTCCCATACTTTTTCATACAACACTCCCTTATTTCATTGGCAATACCATACCACACTGCAATCCATACCACACTACAATTAAATAAATAAATAAACTAACTAACAAACAAAATAATACCACTTTTTATATCACTTTGGCCCACACACATGCTACTTGTTCTTTCCATCTAGTGCGAGATTTGATACCGTGTATGTGATACCATGCCCCATACCACGTGGTTGGCGGCGGTGTTACCGCGTGGTATAGAGTGATACCGTGCCTCATACCCTTCCACTGCCAACCCCCTAACCGGCCTTTTGTCAGATTGTAAACACAATCTATCTATCAATCAACTAACCATTGATTGATTTCCACGTAGCAGGTTTTATAAAACAAATATGGTTAATTACCTGGTCAATTTGGAATGTTGTTCTAAGTTTATTATTTATTTATTTATTTATTCTATTATTTTTGCAAAATAATACTAGCTAGCTATAGTGATGGTGGATTAGTAATAATCAAATTCATATTATGATTGAACTAAGCATGGTTGGATTAGTGAGAAAACTCCCCACCTTTAAAGATAGAGGTCAAGCATTCGATGTTCATTCCCTGCAAAAAAATGAGTAAAAGTCTTTTGAAAGCAGTCTCTTTACCTTCATATAGGGTCTATTTTACCTCCCTTATATCTCGTAGAAGACGGGATTAGTCAGGTACCCTTGATTTTTGTTATCATTATCATCCTTGAACTATATGACTAGCATGAACTTACACATCCTTTTAAAACTATTTAAATTATCCTCTTTTTTAAAAACTATTTAAATTATGTTAACCTTTTTTATTTAAATTACGTTAACCATTTATGATTGAACTAAAACATGATTGGATTAGTGGGAAAACTCCCTACCTTTAAAGATAGAGGTCAAGGATTCGATATTCACTCCCTGTATTAATGGGTAAATGTTTTTAAAAACTATTTAAATTATCCTCTTTAAAACTATTTTAAAGGATTCGATATTCACTCCCTGCATATATGACTAGTTTAAAACTATTTAAATTATCCTCTTTTTTAAAAACTACTTAAATTATGTTAACCTTTTTTATTTAAATTATGTTAACCATTTATGATTGAACTAAAGCATGTTTGGATTAGTGGAAAAACTCTCTACCTTTAAAGATAAAGGTCAAGGATTCGATATTCACTCCCTGCATAAATGGGTAAAGGTTTTTTGAAAGTAGTCTTTCTACCTTCATGTAGGGGTAAGACTGTCTATATTTTACATCCCTCGTACCTCGTAGAAGACGAGATTAGCCGGGTACCCTTGATTTTTTTTTATTATTATTATCCTTGAGTTATATGACTAGCTTGAACTTACACATTCTTGGAAAACTTTTAAAGAAAACAAAGAGGCAAAGAGAAATGCTTCATTGAATGAATAAATAAAGGGAAAATGTTATATGCTGCTAACATTATACATGCTGCACACACATAAATATTTTAATGATAAAAGGGGAC
>JAOEHQ010014821.1:0-15549 GCA_025447715.1 Asclepias incarnata
TATACAAATAAGTATGTAAAATTGATGCATCATAGCTAAAACCAATTAATATGATAAATTTCATGATTTATTGGTAACGAAACATGATACATAATGATTTTCAATTATGATTGTTTTATTTGTTTTACATTAATATTTGTTTTATTTGAACCAATCCTTATATATATATCAACCATGAATGAACTTCTAATTATAACGACTCTTATTAGGAGGTACCAACATTATCATCATTTTCATGATCCATCAATAACCATGACCCGTTGGTGTGTCGAACCATACCCTTGTTCTTCTCAACCCACCACGTAGCAGGCACATGATATCCATCCTCGAGTCCATCCGTATACTTGTTTACTAGAGCAATGTCGCGTTTAACCTCTAAATGAAACCCTCCTTTGCTACCTTGTGTACCCGCAACTCCATGTAAATAAGTCTCCATATCATGCCATCTTTGTACGTCCCCGGGACTCTTTAAATAGGGGGACTTATTTGTATCAATCGGCAACTCTTGCCCGACGTGCGAGTACCCTATCATTACCGGGTAGTGTGGAACCACATCATGTGCATTTTGAACACGTAGGACGTGAATATCTTTGTGTGAAGAGTAAAGCTTTTCAAAGTCGGAGTCTCCCACACGAGGGCTAGCAAAAACAAAAGCAGTAACAGGAAAAGTCTTGCTAGGTGCACTCATGGGCTTGTTGAATCCATTCGTGACGATATCAACTGCATTGAGCGTTGCAAGTGCTCCTCCCATGCTGTGCCCGACCACTGTGATACTTGTTTCATCGTTCTTGTATAATTCAACTAATCGCCTCACCTCTTCTATAACCTACACAAAATATTGTTAGTAATGATCACAATCTCCTTGCTAGTTGCTTTCAATTAAAAAATATATGACCAAAGGGAAACGATCCTAGATGGCTAGATGTATTCAAGGTGACCCATTAGTAGAGAGGTTATATGTATTCGATATGACCCATCAACCAACAGGTTATGGCCGGGTTTTAATCCCATAATATAAGTGACGAATTGTAAATATGTGTGGATACAATTGCCTTTTCTGAAGAACAAAAAATGAAAAATGCCCTTTAAAAAAGTAAAAATAAGAACTTACTTGGTCTCTAGCACTTAATTTGTTGAAAGGTGATCTAGGATCACCACTAGTGTAGATTGAATGCCAACCATGTTGAATTTTTACATCATCATTCCCTCTAAATATTTCAGGAGCAGAAACTAAATCAAATTTGAGATCATTAATCCATTCCGTGGTTTGAACTGTCCCTCTCCAAGCAATCACAATATCTCTCCGCCCTAACGCCACTTTTCCTTCTTCAGTAGCCACTGCCACATACCCTATCCAGTTCGATTCCTTGCTCCAAGCCTCCCTAGACAACGACTTCACAAGAAATGATGGAAGTGGAATTGATGATGTTCCATAGAAATATTGTGTTACTTCATATTTAAAAGGGTTTCCTTGCTCGATTTCCACTTTGGATAGGAGATCACTCTTACTGTATCGGCTGCTTCCAGCGTACTTTGATGCCTTTTCATTATTAAAAGCGTCTCGTGTTGCCTGTGCCATCTCACCGTAGTGAACGATGTATCGACGGAGATCAATGTCCAAAGGATCTAACAAGGATGACCAATTGTCTTCTCCACTTAGTTTCTTCCATTTTTGGGATATGCTACTCATCTTGTTTTCTCTCTTTCGGAAAGTTATTATTGTTTGTCTTAATTTGTACTATATCGATCAATGACTCAATGTTACATATATAATGTGGTCAGTGTACTGTTACGAGTATATTTTATTATTTAATTATGTTGCCAAATAACATGAACATATTTCATCATCATAGTTGAGTTTTATTGAGTATAAGTTTCATCCGCCCAAGAAAGAGTCTTTTGAAAGTTATTCTATGAAGTATTATTTAACAAAATGATAACTTATTTACATAGAAACAATTAAGGGCAACAAATATAAATGAATGAGGCCAATATATACAACCAATAAGTCAATAACGTCATTGCTAGAGAACCAGATAATGACAACAAATCTGTCATAAAGGCCCCTAACACTTGCGATGTAAATCATTGACGTTATATGTTGGTTGGGTTGTATTGTATAGACTGTTCGAATCCTTTATGATCACTTTTTTTAAATAAAAAAAAAGCAACAATTCGACCTATATTTGTCTAGATGATACATGAATTTCATGATGAAATAATAACAGTTATGTTTTTTATTTTTGAGAACATGATTCCAAAAGTATAAATTTGGTATTCGTTTATTATATAGATATTGGACATCCAAAAATTTGAAAGTCATAGGAAGATGAACTTATCTAAAACGATTTTCAAAAATTACAAGCGTTAAATGCGGCTATAGCTAGGCTGGAGGGTCACTTGTAAGTATGAGCCCTTATATATATTAGCATGGACACTAAGGCCAGTCACTACAGGAGAAGTCGTGGTGGCGTCGACCTACGACGCTATAGGGATTGCAAGGCGTCGTGGGGGGTCTTCAACATTTCGATGAGGACAACGTGAGAGGAGGTGGGCCCTCTTTTATATATATATACATATATATATGTGTGTGGGGTATATATATGTGTGTGGAGTATAATAATAAAATATTCGAGAATGAAGTGCAGATAAAGGGCTTATAGAGAGGAGATGTTCTTAAGGGGTAAAAACTGATGTAGTGCTGATGTGCAGTGGAAAAATAGGGGAGGGATGTTCATTATTGTGAGGGCTAATCTTGGTTGCTGATTGACGTCAACATATATACAGAATGCTCGGTGGCATGAGTTCCAAAAGTTTAAATGATCTCCATAATCTTTCACTAACACATTTCTTGATAGAGGTGTAAGGGTGTACGTTGTCTCGAACCTTGCAAGGATATTGTCCCTTAATCCCACACACTGTCTTACGACCAAGACTGTCACAAGGGGCACACGTGGCCCTTTTACTTTGTTATTCTGGGTTCAAAATTTCATTAACTCGTAAACAGGGATTGACACAGGATTGAATACCATCAGTTTCATAAAATATTTAGACTATGTACATTCTTCTTCTAGACCTCAATATATTTTGGACAAATCTAATTTTCTATTACAAAATTTATACCGAAAAAAGTCACGTGGTTCACGAACACCCCTAGGTTTGTCCTAATCGTGAAGGTGTGCATTGCGCAACTCATGCCCCGTTTACAACTACAATACAACTTAGTTATCATAATTATACTAAATTAATTGACAACGTATATCAAAATAGCAACGTGCATCCCATTGATAATTTGACGCTAAATCATTTGAAAAAACCATCATTTTAGCTAAGTTATTGTATTGTTAAGACGGAGTACCATAAAATAATATTTGATCCATAGTGTTTTATCATATTATAATTACTTGGAGGAATGATTTAGCAAGTTTTTGTTTATTTTATGTCAATGATCAATCCTTTCTATATAAGTAGGAATATTTTAACAGTTAACACATCGATCGTACACAATATAAAACCCAGAAAATATTCCTAACAGGTAATCAAGCAATTTGGGTTAGAGAAGTCAACGGTCAAACACAAATATTTGAAGTTAACCCTTGCCACGCATAGACTTGAAATAGACATTAGCCTTGTGTAATGGATAAACTCGTTGACTTTTTTAGAGACATATTTTGATTTTATTGTAAAATGATGTTTTTAAACCATACGTTTGATATGAAGAAAGCCAAGACATTAATCACTTTCTTTTTTACGATGTTGCCAAACAATCTTTCAAACAACACGTACTATATCAAACATAGTCTTAATTAGACGTTAATGTTAATGCAAAAGTGAATAAAATAATAGGTCCTTTTGCTTTAGACTTTAGACAAAGCTTTAATATGATTGGAGAATAGTTTCATGCAATGTTTTAAAAATCGAACCGGACCGGCCGGTTTGACCTATCGGACCGGTGCGCGGTCAGGAGGCTGGTTTTTTAGCGGTCCGGTTCAATGGTTCGAACCGGCCAGTTTTTCCGGTTTTGACCGCTTTTCCCGGTTCAACCGTTTTTGATTATTTTTTTTAAATTTTTTTTTTTTTACTTTTTATGATAATGTGTATATTTTAATGTTATTTTTAGTTGTTTGTGAACATTAAAACATATATTTTCTTTGGATTATAACTATTTTGTATTATTTTTGAATAGATTGTAACAAGTTTAATAGCATTTAAAAAAAGGAAGAAAAAAAATTACCAAACGGTTGAACCGGTCCGACCGCTCGCAGTTGACTGGCCGGTTCGATGAAAAATCCGGTTTTTAAAACATTGGTTTCATGCATATGGAAATGACTTTAGATTAAGGTTGTGTTTGGTAGGTCTCAACGAGAGATGGAATGGAAAGCATCATTCCATTCATTTACAAAAAAGGTATTTGGTTGGACCTAGGTAAAGGAAAGACCCATTCCACAATAAATCCAATTCCTTCCGTAACTGGTTTTTTTATTCTTCACCAAACTCCATGTTTTTATTTATTCAGCCAGCAATTAAGATAAAAGGACTATATTATCCCTTTAATTAAGATGACTAACCGTCAAAAAACGGGGGAATTTTATGTGTGGAAGTTACTAGCTATAAAAACAACCATGAATAAAATAATATGTTTATCAATATTCTGTGTATCAATATGTAAAACAACGACCAAAGGTATGCAAACTAATAATATGTTGTAATTCAAATTATTTTTTACATTATTTTTTAATAGAATAAGAGGAAGAAAAAATAAAAATTATTTTGTGTTGTAAGGGTGTTTCAGTAATTTCTAAATTATTCCATTCCATTAAAAAAACAACAACCAAACATGTAGATAGAATGGTAATTATGTATTCCATTATTTCTTCTATTCCATTACCTCGTTCATTCCATTCATTTGTCATTCTATTACCGCCAACCAAACCGACCCTAAAGTTTTGACAATTCATCTCTAGTTAGTACTTGTGAATTGTGAATAGATCAATATATTAATGGATGTTGTCACTTTATAATTATAGATGCAACAAACCTTTATATAAAGAAACCAACTTGAAACTTAAGTGGTTTTTAATCTTTCGGAGTCTCGGCAATTTTAGTGAAAGTATGTATTCTTGAATAGGTTGCATGTGTAAACCGCCATCGAGATGACTCAGGTAAGGTGGAAATGTTTGTTCCTGTACAGAATTCTGAGTTCGAGGGGCGCGCTATCCGGACTAATTTCGAAATGGTGGAAGCTGGGATCGAACTCGGCTTGGGTGTTCATCTAATTAGGTACATATTTAACCATTAACACTGTTGTTCAAAAAAAAAAAAATGTTTGACGTCTTGATATTTTTACAAGAGGTATAATGTTGGATCCTCCCTAAGTAAATATATTTGGAATAGCCAAGGAAAGGTTAATGGTCACGAAGATACCTCGGTTATGTTGCGTACATTTGAGTCACAAACTTGTCTTCCCCTTCGAAAAGAAACACCCTTACACCATCATCTACATATGTAGGTCGGCGATGTTGGGCTTTGCTTCCTCCATCCGAAAATCAACAGCATCGAGCGCTGTTTGCTAACATAGTCACATCGATAATTTTGAGTTTGAATATTAAAATTTAATACTTTGGTTTAGTTTTTAGTTTTGAAATTAAAATTTTGAGATTTAATTTTTAGGTCGGCCGTGTCTTTGGAGGTCGTCGTCGTTTCCCATCGTAAATAAGAAAGGGTTGGACGAATATATGTGGGGCCCAAATGTTTGATTGTGTGTGTAGGAAGAGAGAGTGTGTGGGGGTATGTGGGAGTGTATAGGTTTATAATTTTTTAATTGAGGATGAGGTGAAGACGAGGGTATGATAGGGAGGGGGTAGTTCTTGGGTATGTCTTAGAGAGAAAAGGCTGATGTGACAGTCAAGACGAGGTGAAGACGACGTCATGATAGGGAGAGGCCTTTGAATGAAAGAACCAATTACAACTTCAACTGTTCAACATACACAACTTTGTAATGAGGTGATTTGGTTGGATCAAATGTAACAGTTTCTTTCAATCTTAACTTCGGTGATGGCTTTGTGAAACATCTTTCAAGCAGGGATTTGGGCAAGCTGGCTGTTTAACACATCCATGGCCTAAAATTTTTGGAGGCCCATTCGTATAGAAAACTGTTTCTATAAATACAAGATGTTAGATTGTTAGCTATAGTTAACAGCTCTTAGTTGCTGCCCAACTAGTAAAATGTGCATGTGCAACCTCTTACTATCAATGCAAGCAAAAGCAAAGTACAACAATCACAAAATTTCAGAATTTTCTATTTAGTTGTCTCAAGCAGTAGTGGCTCAAGGATAAAACAAGTGAATTGGGAGTTCCAGGCCTCAAACTTTTGAAGGCTTTATATGTTTATGATGATTATACATATGATTTGGTGCGCACGAGAATATATTGTTAGAAATATGTTTTGTGGCAATAATTGTAACGTTCTCCTGTATTACTTTAAGGGATAAAGTGTAAGTAGTGATTGTCATGTATAAATACCCTAAGCCATTGTATTTGAAATTTTTTGTAGTCTTTTACACATTTCTACACATACAACTTCCCTCCATTCTCTCACTCTCTAACCTACCAATTACGTTTACTCATCAATTAGTTAAAATTACATCTTATCAAGAATTTAAAAAACGCGTGATAAAAGTAAGAACCGCCAGATTATGTGTTAATTATTTGATATGCGAACATGCTTAGTTATATGTAAATATACGCAGTGGCGGAACTAGGATTTGACATTAAAGGGGGTCGGTTGCTTGATTGGGAGGGTCGATTGGAAAAAATAATGTTGATTTAAGGAAACGTAAATAAGAAGTTGTGTTATTTGGAAAGACTAAGCCACCTCTCGGCTCTCGCCCCTACTAACCCCGCCTTTGAATATACGTGAAAAAAATCAAGTGGAAAGAAAATAATAAGTTGAAACATGTTATCACAACTAGGTTATACCCATGCGTTGCATGAACTGATAAAATTTTTAACATTTAACTTATTAATCATCAATAAGTAGCTGAAGATGGAAAACCGACATACATACTATTTTATATACTAAAAAAATAATAATTTGATGAATCATCTTAGTGATAGTCACTTGAATTTACAAAAGATTAATGATTTGATGCAAATGACTGAAAAAAGATATATTTTGAAAGCTAATGGGTTGGGTGATCCATTGGTAAGGTCTTAGTATCTTAGATCAACCTCCTCACATATAAAAGAAATATCTAAAGCAATTAACACATAACCACTCCCATCATTGTGGAAGGACTGATCTAAGACTCACCGGTATAAGGCTTCTTCCCCACCCGATCCGCCCCTTTTCCGCCCCTTTTCCGCCCTTTGCCCTCACATGCCGCCCAAAACAGGGCCCCTTGGGGCTTCTTGGCCAATTTTTTTTTTTTTTGCCCGGCTTATATCTGCCGCCCTTTTATATTTGGTTGTGTGAGTGTGTTTATATATATATATATATATATATATATATATATGTATGTATAATATTATTATATAAAACGCCCCTTTCCTCCTTACTCCACCATTTTTGGGGCTTCTTCTCCTCTTACGCAAATGCCACGTGTCGCAAGACGCCCTCCCCATCAAAACGCCTTATACCCATTAGTCTAACAACCCTAATTTATAAGACAGTCAATATATTGCTGATATGGTAGCTGACTGGTTGTTGAAGTGACAATTTATTGATGTGGTCCCGAGGTCTCGATATTATTTATTAAAAGTTCTTAGCATTTATTTTTATAATAATCTTTTATCATATATTGTGAAACTCTAATATATTTTTTAAAACATATTGTGGTCTTATCCAATTATTGTAGAAAATGATTTCTTTTTAAAATATCGACTTCATTTATATAATTAGCATCACAAAATTAAGGAGTATTTTAGAATTTCATAATAAGAGTATGTGGTAAAATATATTAAATGAAAGATTTTATGAAAAATCCATGTCACGTGCCATGTCAACATTATTTGCCTAGTTGGCGCATCAATGATCGACCTGTGAGTCAATGTTGTTGCACTTAAGTCAATGTTGTTGCAACACGGAATTAGAAGCTAATTTTCGATGTGCTTTTGGAGAATATGTTTGTATATGTTGACACAAGGCCATAACAAAAAGTAAGCTGTTATTCACTTATAGAGTTATAGAGTGTCATTAACCCACTATTTATACACAATGTTTTTACAAAAATGGACAAAACGTTGTGATCTAACCCAACCGTCGCAAACTGACGTGGCCTGTTTCAAACCGAACCTTTTGTGATGTGTTCCCTAAGCAGGCCGACGAGCATCTTGTCACTTCAAGTTTCATTAAATAAGATTCAGAAATGTTCGTTTAATCTTTCTTACTGTACATTTTAATCTAGGTGTACCTATAAGTAATCAGATAATTCAGTTGTCAGAAACCATGCCACCAATTAAATCTGAGAACCTCGCATGGGTGGCCTTTAAGGATGTAGCTACAATAGAATCGACCTTCCTAATGGTGAAAGAAAGTGAAGAAGCTTCTAGAATGACAGATTGGTTTATTTGCAACTCAACTAGTGAGCTGGAGGCTGCAGCATTTAGCCTGTACCCACAGCTGTTGCCGATAGGCCCGTTGCTGGCAAGCAACCGGCTTGCTGACCAAGTAGGCCACTTTTGGCATGAAGACCTGACCTGCCTAACATGGCTTGATCAACAACCAGCATGTTCAGTAATTTATATTGCCTTTGGGAGCTTTACCATCTTGGACCAAACCCAGTTTGAAGAATTGGCACTTGGCCTAGAGCTTTGCAAAAGACCATTTTTGTGGGTGGTGCGGCCCGGTATGACAAAGGAGACCACTCCTGCTTACCCAGTTGGTTATATGGACCGAGTGGGATCTCGTGGAAGAATTGTGAGTTGGGCACCACAACAGAAGGTCTTGGCTCATCCTTCGGTAGCTTGTTTCATGAGTCATTGTGGCTGGAACTCTACTATAGAAGGTGTGACAAATGGACTCCCATTTCTGTGTTGGCCATACTTTGCTGATCAATTTCACAACGAGTCGTATATTTGTGACATCTGGAAGACTGGGTTGGGGTTTAATAAAGATGATGCTGGTATCATCACTAGCGGAGAAATACAAAGTAAGGTAACGCAGTTGCTTAGTGACAAAACTTTTAGGGTTAAGGCCTTGGATATTAAAGAAAATGTTACCAATAGTGTGAGAAAAGGCGGATGCTCACACAAAAATCTAACCAATTTTATTGAGTGGATTCAAGAAGAAAAGACAGATGCCAATTAAGGATCAGCTTGATTGATCTGTTATTAATAGCTGTCTTAATGTCTTTGTATCAAATCCTTTTCTTTGTTTCCATACTTCGGGCAGCACTTTTTTATGTATTAATAATATTTGCATATTCGACTTGTTACATGCGGACTCTTTTGGATTTAAATTTTATACTAGATCATTTCATATGGTAGTTCTTGTTGGTATCTTGTCTCTTTATGAACGAATGATAACAATAATAATCACACTAATCTTTATTGCTATAAAACGTTGGTTTACAAACTTGGGTTACATGACTATTTTATACTTTTCCAACTAGTACATACCAACCAGTGTAACTATACAAACCGACACAACTATTCTAAAAGACATGTCCTTTCACAAACGTAACTGTCCTAACCGAAAGTAACTACCATTCGATTGTAGGCTTTATTTTGACATACTAGGACCCTTTACTTTGTACAAACATACATAGACACTAAATATTAGACTCACATGGATTAATACATTAGTATCCAATCCTCCCCCATAATTTATTAATCCATGCCTTCAATTCCTCAAGCTCTATCATCTTTATCTTTGAACTTTGGCTTGTTTCCTCTTCCTTTGTCTTGATCTTTAACACGAACTATGTCTTGAACTTCGCGCACATAAAAATTTTATAACGAATAAAAATCAGAACGACTTTGTAAAATTCCAATATATTTATTCTGAAAATTTAACACATTAAACTACACTTCAGAAAAAGAATTACTTTCTAGCTCTTAAAATAAAGTGAGTTATGATTTTTCAAATTCGACATAAAATCTGACCTGAAAAGTCAGCTTTGACCACTTAACTTGTAACGATTATTGGACTGACTTAAACTCATCGTTAGGACACGAAACAACTTGGCCAGAAAGTGGGCTCTTTAAAACTAATTTTATAACCAAGAAACGTCTCAAAATGTTGGGTTATGACCCAATATGATCCTTACAAACCAGAACAATGAACTTGTCCCGAATTTGTTTTCGTATTGATATCACGTTTTGAACCATAATCGTGTAATCCGCAATCAACGCAACGTGTAATCTTGTAAACATTCATTTTAATGTGTCTTTTCATCATTTTTTACATTCTAGTAATTATTTTATTTCATAGGGATAAAGATCTGAAATGCCAATGTACTTTTCATTTTGTACACAGTTGCATCGCAGACTTTTTTATAACAAACTTTCAAAATTTGGTCACATATGCATATCGTATTTTTTTTTATTATCATCAAACTAACAAAATTGTTCAGATATGGTCATTAAACTTTCAAAATTTGTACATATATGGTCATTAGAAAATTCCAATTTTGATGACCATATGTGAACAAAATTTGAAAGTTCATGGCTATTTTTAAGCAATACTTGAAACTTTGATGGTAATAATAAAGTACGATGTGCATATATATGTGGACAAATTTTGAAAGTTGTTGGGCAACTAACTTAATAAAAGTGTTCATGGTGGAACTGCTTGTATTGCGGGCCTTTGAATTCATGTAACAACCATTACATACTATCTCTGATTTAATTCTTATTGATCTTAAAGTTTTCTTGTTTGGTATTTCTTCATTCTTTCCCATATTATCCTTAATATATTATGAGTTACATCACTATCTCCATCATAGTTGGGCTAAATCTAGGCTATGCTACCGGTTTTTAGGATTGATCCCCACACCAAGTAATCAGCACAAGCTCGTACAATATAATGCATTGATCAAGAGTGATAGTTGTTATATATTATAGAGTGTGAGAGCATGGTCCATTCTTGCAATCCCATTTATATATATGGTGATTTTTGCAGTCATGAATTGGGATCATGGAAAACCAAGTATACATCTTTGTATTGTTTGTCTTGAGTCTAAAATTAGTTTTAACGTTATTGTTATTATTGGTCATTGTTGTTTTGATTTCTTATTGTGGTGATTGATCCAAGCAACTAGTATAGTATTTGAGCATCAACAAGTGGTAAAGGTGGCAACCCTAACTAAATGAATCAAATGTATAATGGTTTTGTAGTTCTGTAGGGTCTGGGTACCAAGAAGGTACATGGAACCAGAGGGTTCCCACCCACTTATCCTTTTTTGGACTTCTCTCTTTAGCCTTTCGTATAAGCTCAAAAATGAGAGTTCAACTATAGTTGGGTGCCTTCTTGGTCCTTGTATACCTTTTAACTCTCTATGCTCATCTTCAACACTCACGCACCTTTCTGGATATAAGTGAAAGACAATGGAAATAGAAATTGTCTCATTGTTCTAAATAAAATTACATTACAATCATATTTATACACTAGAAACAATCCTAAACCTTAATGGACCTAACCCGATGTCGGGTCCGGCCATAATAATCTAACACTAATGGTTCTCTAATATTCCCTGGCAGTTTGAGCAGGAGAACGACGAACGTTCAAGCCGAAGAACATTTATTGAAGGGTGTAGAAGGAATCCTTTGACAACAGCGACTTTTATTTTCTTTTCGAGCATCGACTATTTGGCCAGGAGTCTTGAATGAAAACAACGCATTGGTGGGTGATGCTCGTCTATAACAACTTTGGCATAAAGCTATTTAACATAATGCATATTGATAATCTTTAAAGAACTTGAAACAGAAAACCAAAACTTGAACAAGAAGATTAGAAAGAAAGAAAAAGGTAAAGAAATCAGAGTGGTAAGGTGAGTTGCCCATGAGTTTGTTTAAGTGACAAAAGAAAGACAGTAAATATAGACAGAAAAATGAGAAACAGAAAGTAGTAATGAGAAATAAGTAAAATAAGATCAACAAACAATTAAATCAAGAGAGAAAATGATTTAAGATGATACCTCAGTATCATCGTGATTAGCCAATGACTGGAGGATAACTATTTCTCTGACGAAGATTTTGTATTTATAAATTTAGCTTTGATACCAAGACAATGGAAATAGTAGTTGTTTCATTGATCCAAATGATATTACATTACATTACAATCATAAATATAGACTAGAAACAATCCTAAATCCTAATGGACCCAGCCCGTTAGACAATCGGGTCGGGCCATAATTATCTAACACTAATCATTCCTTAATAATAAGTACCTTTATGGTACATATTCTGTTTGTGTATTGTTGCTTGGTATATTAGGCTTGTTAGGTCTTTTCCTCGCTTTCTAACTAGGAAACTTTTCAAGTCCATGGGATATGTTAATAGACTTTCTGGACTGATGAACACGAGATCTCCATGACTTCTAGGAGTGCGGAATCCTCCTAGATCACGTTTATGAGGTTACAAATCAAACGGACAATATAAATAAACTACTAAAAATATAGAATGGGATATCAAAATTCCTTTATTATTAGTTATCACGGATTACAATCCATATGATTTTACATTTTTACATCTCAATAACAATGGATTACAAATTAATGAGACAACTCTATAATAACAGATTGTCAATCCAAGGTAAGCTCAACCTCATATCAACACACGAAACTAGCCTAAGACCTTAATCTCTCGCATCTCTCATGTTGGAATAGTTGTTGCAAAGACCATAATGTGAAATCCTAAACCTAACACACTAAATATAGACATTGCATGGGTTGGGCTTGAACTTCACCACAAGTTCATGGCCTTTGGACCACCTAAGTCCGTGTGTATCCTCATTTTTTTAATGGCATTGTCTAGTTGTCATAAATATCAATACTTTGAACCTTTTGAAACAATAGTAGTATTTACTTTCTTTTTGTAATTCTTTCTAGTAATTAATACTAATTTTTTTCTGTTGGATAATAGTTGAATTTGTAGCGATAATACTCCCCTGAACCCATAAACAAAAAATTCTGCAAAAACCTCTCTATCAGACGTAGGCAAACATAAGAACATAATGGTTCTGATGGCATCCTGGCCGGCATGCTATTTAACTATTCAAAAACCAGTTAAATCTAAAAGCTATGATACTTTAACTAATGATATCTTAACTTTAACTAATGATATCTTAACTTTTATCATGATACTTTAACTAATGATAAAAGCTATGATAAAACAAGACTGTGGAACATGAAGATGCTTACATCATCATATGTTATATCCAAGTTACGCATAGGTTAAAGATAGAAATTAGAGATGAACCTCGTAGGTTTCTAAGATATGATCATATAATGTAGGATAATGCCCATGGAAGCCATCCAAATATTAAACTTTTTTCTTTTAGGCCACCCAATTATAAAAATTTACTTATAGGCCGCTCAAATATGTATTTTGTTTCGTTTCAACCAATTTCAACTAAAAAAATTTGAAAAAAGTTATTTAAACTAAAAAATGACTGTTTCATAAAATTTGATTGATAACTTAATCAGAATATGTTATATTCATAGAAATAGAAATGCAACTTATATTATAGACATGTTGTCTTTTGAGTACCCCATTGTATTCCATCAGGTCTGAAAACAACACTTCATATGTACTATCTATGCCACAGAATGTCAAAAAAAAAAAAAAAATCCTTTGGACCCCTTCGATTCCCATTTCAAGACATGTGTATTGTCAAGCAATATATAGCATAAACTAAGACATAGACGACCGGCAGATATTGATTAGTTAGTTTGAGGTCATGTTCTTATTTCTTATCCCCCTTCTCCCCGTATGCGTATAAAGTACCCAAACATTCGAGACAACATTGAGAGATGCTCTAAAAAAGTATGCCCAAACTCGAGTATTGAAATTACCCATACTTGCTAGAAGATCACTTCAAAAATTCATTAAGAAATCATGGGAAAATCTCATGTTCTAGTCATACCATATCCCGCACAAGGTCACGTAATGCCTATGATGGAGCTTGCTCAATATTTAGTCAAAGAAGGTGTCAAAGTTACATTTGTAAACACTGAGGTCACTCACAAGGCTGTTACAAGCAATTGGTTAAATAAAGATGGTTTCGAGGATCTAATGATGGTCTCAATCCCTGATGGGTTAGAACCATGGGAGGATAGGAACGACCTTTGTAAGTTGACTATATCTATATTAGAAACTATGCCAGGCAAGCTGGAAGAACTTATAGAGAAGATTAACAAAGAAGACAGCAACAAAGTCACTTGTGTTATTGCTGATGGCGGCATGGGATGGGCCACACGAGTCGCGAAAAACATGGGAATCAGAAGAGCATTATTCCAGCCTGCCCAACTGCTTCATTGGCACCCGCACTGTGCGCTCAGAGATTGATTGAGGAGGGAATCATAAGCAATAATGGTATGATAAATTAATGACTATGTACTTTAATTTCATTCAATCAAGACTCCCGTGTGTTTAGTTTTAAAAAACTCCTCTTGTTTTCCAAGAAGCTTTCTTGAAAACTAGAAAAACAGAATACATGATTAAATTTGCATCTTGCCGTTTTCCAACATTTGTTTTCTCTAAAAAAAAATAAAAATTCCAACTTATAATTCAATTTCTAAAATGAAAAACCCTTCATGTTTTCCAAAATTGAAATGAAATAGTTTAAACACATTTTCAAAATATTCAAAAGTCTTTTAGAAATTGAAATTTTATCCCAAGAAAACCACTGAAAAAATCGAAAACGTTATAAGTTGTTTTTATTTTTAAGTTCTTTTCAACAGATATTTCAGGAATGTATAGTTATTAGTTAGAAAATTCATTTTTTTGTTTTCAATGGAATATTTCAGGAAAAAAAGCCTTATTTGAAAGCACCTTTTGCCTTTCGGGTTTTTCATGAAAAGTTTTATGAAAAACATTTAGGGTGTGTTTACTTGTAGAAAACTAGGAATGTTTTTTAGATGATTTTTTGAATGAAACATGGAAAACAGATAACGTATCCAAATGTGATTTTTCCAAAATAATTCTCCTTATAAACAGAAAAAAACAGTTTTCCAACTAATAACTATCCCTTAGAAAACTCATTTTAATAGTTTCTTAAATATTTTCTACTACATGAATGAAAAACTCTTTGTGTTTTCTAAACTAAACACATTTTCAAAAAATTTAATGGTTTTTTTTTTGGAATTAAAAACCCTTCTCTCATTTTCTTTAAAAATAAAAAATGGAAAATTAAAAGTTTTCTGTAAGTCTGTAACTAAACGCTCCCCTAAGTTTACCACAACTAAACCAGGCTTAAGATGTTCGTTTTATACTTTCCTGTAGGCATGCCTCTAAAGTATGAGATGATTCAACTGTCAGAAACCATGCCACCTATAAAACCTCAGAACCTCCCATGGGCATGCTTTAAAGACTTGGCTACCATAGAAG
>JAOEHQ010014832.1:0-15546 GCA_025447715.1 Asclepias incarnata
CCATCAGCTACCTCAACCTCAATCGGTGTATCTAAAGGGCGAGTCACAATACCAAGTTTTGGAGCAAATAATGAAGACACAAAAGATCTATTTGCACCAGAATCGAACAATACAGTAGCAAGAGAAGAATTAATAATAAAAGTACCACTAACCACTTCATCATCTGCGCAGGCCTCCTCTGCAGTCATGTTAAAGGCACGGGCCTTGGTAGTCTTAGGCCTCTCATCCTTCTTCTTATCTGAATTCTTAATTGATGGACACTCTGTCTTCTGATGTCCAGTTTGCTTACAGTAATGACAACGGGGCTCAGCAGTGCAATCCTTAGCAAGATGTCCCATACCAGTACACCTGCTACAACTCATAGTAGCCAAAGAACATGGTCCAGTATGCTTAGACCTACAACGCGAACACCAATTCCCCGTCTGCTTATTTTCATTTCCTTTAGAAGACCCACCCTTGAACTTTTTAGATGACCCAGACCCAGAAGACCCATCATACTTCTTCTTAAATCCCACACTGTCTTTCTTGGAATCCTTTAAGTCATCCTCAAAAGATTCAGCCAATTCCATTGCTTTCTTTAAAGTAGTCTGAGCACGAACAACAGTCTTGAACTCAGCAGGGAACCCAGCAGCATACCTGTTCACCTGATCAGCCTCACCACGGCACAGATGCTTGTAGAAACGCATCTTCTCAACAAAAGACCTGTTATACTCTTTCATGGTCTTACTTCCTTTCTTTAAAGCAATGAACTCTTCTTCCATAACCCGCATATCTCGATCAGAACAGTACTCTTTCTCGAACATCTCAACAAAAGATTCCCAGGTCATTCTCGCAACAGAGCGAGCCCCCAACATTTGAGTACGAGTATCCCACCAATCAAGTGCAGCACCCCTCAACATTTTAACAGCACAAACAACCTTTTTGTCATCGGGGCAGTCACATGCCTCGAAAGTCATCTCTATCCCACGAATCCATCTCAAACCTTCAACTGGAGAAGTATCGCCTGAAAACTTGGGAGGCTCACATTTCTGAAAATGATTATACTCGAACTCCCTACGCCTCCCACCACCATTACCAGCTCCCCTATCACTGCGCCTCCCCCTATTAACACCACCACCATCCTCCCTATCATCTCTCTCATCAACAATCCTATCCCTGTGTTGATGAATAGAACGGAAAGAAGGAGTAACATCAGTACCAGAACGTGTAGGAGAAGGTTCGGCATGATGGAGGCCCCGATGAGAACGACTCTCAATTGACCTCTCAGGCTGATTCAACAGATGATCCCTTTCAGCCCTTAATTGCTCCATCTCAGCTCTTGTCCTAGTGAGCTCATTAGTGACAGAACGCAATAACTCAGCCATCTCAACAACAGTAGGACCAGTATTCTCAGGACGATTCACATTGGTATTTGGGTTAGAAACACCCGCTCCAGTCCCATCATTTCTACTTCTTGTGGTCACCATAGCTCTATAAAACCACAAATAAAAGAATTTAGTGACGGATATAGCGAGAAATAAGAAAATAAGGCTACACTACACAATTCGACACATAAACAAAAATTCATGTAAGCCTTAATCCTACTCTCACACTCAACCCAACCCGTCCTAAAAGGATCATCTTAAGGTTAATGCACCACTAGTTTAAGTCCAAGACCACCACCTAAGGTCAATGGTTCACTTAAACTACTGCTCTGATACCAACTTGTAACACCCTGCTTTATAAAAATGTGAATTTCCAAAAAAATTTAAAGTTAATAAAAACTCCGTTAAATAAATTGCGAAAGCGACGTTTATAAATATATTTATATTTATTTTAGTTATTGTTCTATATAAAGTTGTTATCATGATATTTTTTTATTCATATATAGATAGACATCAGACAGTTTCATAAATATATATAAACTAAATTTTACTTCAACATTATATATATATATATATTAAAACGTTTTAAGGTAATATAATAATGGAAAACTCTTTTTTTTTTTAATTTAAAGGGTTTTAATTTAATATTTAACTTATTTAGTATGTATGAAATAAATGAGAGGTGAAAATTGTGTCAGGTAGAACATATTATATTTTAAGAATTATAAAAACTTCCCATGTATATATGAAAGTGTTGGGTTTTTATTAACTAAATACAACTAGTTTGTATCGAAAAGAAATGTTCATTGTTTGAACCTAAAATGACGGGTTTAGTGACAATTAGAGATTTGACGTCACAACCATCACAACTCCTGAATATTCAGTACGAACCTACCAAGTTCTTAGCGGACTTAAGGTGGCAATGATTGTGAGATAAAAGTATCACAATGAATGTGACTGATTGATTGTATGTTTAATGAATGTGAATTAGATGTCCCCTGGAGGCAAATATTTATATGAGAATATTTACGAGATTGACAATCCTCTTTCGAAGATTCGTATATTGTCATTTTTCCTTTTGTGGTAATAACGTAACGTATACAAGTATGGATAGGGCATATATGTTAGTTGGAAAATGATTGATAGACCTAAAACATAGACCTAAAGATATGCCTAATGTCTTAGATGTTTGACACATGTATCATGAGTTTTATCTCTCTTAATTTTTACCATTCATCATGTAATGTGTCATCATATTATTCTTAGGCCTATTTTTAGGCATACCAATCAGGTGGATTAATCATTTTCCATGTTAATTATACATATATCTATATGACTATATTCATATTCTCACATGGATAAACCACGGATCGGACCTTCAAAGAAGAAAATGGGCCGAGCCCACTATAAGATATATCTCATAAGTCATATCTTAAACTTAAGTTAAGTCATATCTTAAACTGAGTATTACATATGATATATACTGTGTCCCCATTTAATAGTGTATACACATACTACACAAGTACACATATTATATCTGAGCCGATCAAAAGAGCAATGGAGAAGGAAAAGTATTGGTAGGTTATTTATCTTCTTTCGTATTCTTGTATTTGTCCTCCATTATTGTTATGTCCGTGCATGCGTGTACATCTATAATCGGGATATATGTTGTTTGTGGGTAGCCTTGCTAGTAGACCCGAATTGGGTGTAGATCCGGTAGGCTCCGATGTAGACCCGGTAGTAGACACGAGAGGTAGACCCAATAGTTGTTGTAGACCCGGTCATGCTCTAGCGGGTATTTATGCACACGATCAGGTTTTAACATTGTTGTTAAAATAGTGAGCATATTAGGGGTGTTCAAAAAATCCGAATCCGAATCCGCAATCCGAAATATCCGAAAACCCGATCCGAAATTATCTGAAAATTCGGATATCCGGATTTTCGGATATCCGAATTTTCGGATTCGGATATCGGATGGACTTTTCAAAAATTTCGGATATTCGGATTATCCGATATCCGAAAAATTACATATACAAAATTAGTGATACTTGTGTTGGGGACGAAAATCATTGTGCTGACTTTGACAATGAATAAGCATGTTTCCATATGTACGAAAGAATGTGAGGCAGCAATAACTTTGTATATGTAATTTAAACACATAGTTATAACAATCTTTATTAGCATCTCAGGTATTGTAAACTTATATCAATCTCAAGAAATAATCACAAAATAAGCAATCAGATTATTATCATTAGATGTATTTAGAGTTCATACAATAGCTACGTAGTAATTTAGTTATATGATTATTATTACACTTATAAGAAACAAATCTGGATATGAAGATAATATCCAGAAATCAAGAACAATATGTGAATATGAAGAATAATAATAAGATCGAATGAATGAAAATTATGATGCCCTGGCACTGTAGCATGGGTATATATATTTGTAAAAAAAAAAACTATGTGGAATATACAATATAGTAGAAAACTCGAGACGTATTAAGTGAATATGTACCAATTGGAGGACAAAACGTACATATACAAAGACACAAAGTACAACTAAATTAAATTAACAAATATAATTTTCATTTCTTTATTAAGACCTATATTCAACTTTCGGATATTCGGATAATTTCGGATATCCGGTTTTGAACACCCCTAATCATCTGCACTTTATATTATTTTCAGGGTAGTTGAAATTTTATAGTTTTAGCTTATGAATATTTAACCATATGCTTCTTGTTGTTTTGGAATATGCATGGGTTAGTCAGGCTTAGGTAATATAAGAAGATTTGTATCTTTTTGATACGGACTTTTTTTTGGTTTAAAATTGTTGCATTTTCAGATAAGGCGCAATACCAAAACTGAAAAAAGAATATTAATATAATATATAGTTTGTAAAAATAAATGCTAAAAAGTGAAATAAGGACATAATAGTCAATTTATTTGTAGTATCCGTGCGAGCATAAATACCTTCAGTGTGAAAATCAGCACCCATTTTAATTCAATTTATAACTACTATCAAGGTGGTTTAGTTAATGATCCGATAGTTAGTTAATATTCAGATAGTTAACTACTATATATCAAGGTATATATCTTAGTCGTCAAACGTCTTCATGTCTTCAAAAACGGTTTTCATGTAAACATTCTTGGGGTAATTAGAAAAAGAGTTTTGAAATGATAAAAGGATACACGGTGTGCACTTGAGTCAAAAACTTGTTTTTCTTGTGAACAGTTAAAAATTTTATCCACTTATATGTTTCTATTTGTTCAATTTGTTTAAATAACAAAAGAAACACGAATAAACTTCTTGTTGGACGATATATGAAGTCTATAAAACCATTCACAGACTGTTCGGTTTGGCTAACAAAAAAAGGAAGAGAAAGAAATGTCATGAATATTGAATACGAAAATGACTTGTTAACTTCAATGTGACAGAATGTTCAGCTTCACGTAAGAGAAGAAGAAAGAGATGTCATCAAATATTAAATACAAAAATGACTTGCTAACTTCGGTGAGAACTGAGAAGGTAGGAAAACGCTAGAGATGTACATATTTTGTCCTCGTCTAGATTATTTGCAAGAGTAATGTTATATAGACTAAAAATTTATAGGCCTAAACATGCCTAATTTATTCATTTTCTGATATATGAATTTCACTTGTTTTGCATCCTCAATTTAGACATATGTATTAAGCTTCTTTTTAAACATATCTCTCATTCTACTTGCAAATACTGGTGGGGAAACCGGATATGATGACGTTTTATTACAAAACGTCCCCGCGACATTGATCAACAGTGACCAAATGTCGATGCTTTGGAAACTATATATGATGACTTTGTATTACAAAACGTCCCCACGATATCAACAGTGACCAAAATAATGTCGATAGTTTTGGCTGCTAGCTAAGTTGAGGATGCTTAATAAATATGTACTTTCCCATCCTTAATTAATTTCTATTGGTACGTTGATATTCTTGATCAGTAAAACACTAGATTCTTTACTTGTCAACATTTACATTAATTATAAACTGTTAATGATTGGTGTATGAAATATGGCCAATTTTAGAACACGTCTAAGCAACCAATTGCTCCTAAGTAAGGTTGCTTCAATTATAGGCTATATATAGTTTGACATGACATGCATATAATATAAATATAGACAACAATATATATGCCCATTAATCCATTATAAGTTACATCATTCGCAATACGTAAATAAAAAGTTTTGGATATGTTTTGGTAAACAAAGCGGCTTTTGTTGAATAATGAATAATGAAACCCTGTAGACATATTGTATTGCATCGATAACTATAAATAGGAGTATATATAATATATATATAAACCTAAACCATAAAAGGACCCCAAGCATATCTATGCAACCAGTTGGGTTATACCTAAACTAACCCAACAACTAACCCAACAGCAGAGCTTGACCATCTTTATAGGAGGGGTTAAATTTTGATTCTCAATTTTTGAGGAGGTCATTATAATAAATTAATTGTAGAACAAGTGTAAATTTTAAAAAAATTGCATGTAGATATTACAAATTGCCAACTATTTTTAGAAAGACCATAACCCCTTCTTGCCCTTTATATCTTCCGCTACTGAACTAACCCCATATTATATCTCTAATAGGCTAATAGCTATAATATCGTAGTTTTCAAATTAGTTTGTGACCTTATTTAAAGTGCTAATCTTATAGTACGAATGTACGTACGCAGTTCGTAGATGAGCTAGCCAGCAAACATGTACACTACAAGAATTTTGATTAAATAAGACAAGGGCCTTATGCGGCGTAATTTAGGTATTCATATACTGTTGATTCTAGTAATTTAGGTAAAAAAATATATATATTCATATCATTTGATTATAAGTTATGGATCGAGTTTTGTATTCATTGAATGGTGTGAATTTGGAGATTGAAAGTTTTTTTTAAGATAATTTCTTGATCATATATATTTCAAGTAATCGTTCATGATGATCACTAAATTAAATCAACAACTTAAAGTTATCAGGGTGTCGTTAACCTTACGAAGAAATTAAGCATCTTTTTTCTCCAACCATGGCACGGTAAGTGAATCGTATCGATCCGCCATATTTTACGATTTGAAATCAATAAGTATTACTATTATATATATGTTAAAGAGAGTCTAATCTGTAAACTATTGAGTCATAAATTAGTATGTGTAAATAGATAATGTTATTAAGAAAAGAATGTGATGACAAATTTAGATATGTGGGGAAATTTTTGATGTAACTTGAATTTTTGTAAATATTGTCCTACTCCGTAATTGCGGAGTAGTGATTTATAGTGAATGACACATATTTAAAAAAAAAAGAAAAAAAAAAAGAGATGTGTGGAAATTAAGGAGTATGCATGGTCTCGCATAGATATATGCTGGAGGTATATGAAAATGAAAACAAGGACAGCACATGAGAGTGTGTGATAGTGTGGCGTAACTTACAAACAATGCATGTGGTCTTGGACGTATTTGAGGAAGGTTATAAAAAACATTAACATGAGCTACAAGAATAATAACCGAAGAGCTAGCTAGGAATTGAAGACACGAATGGTGATAGTAGTGGATGTGGTTCACCAAAATAATGGAAAAGCTTACTACTAATAGCAACGTGGTTGGTTGTTGGTGATGGACCAAACTACAACCATATCCAAGCCCACATGTCACGTGTTGTGTTGTGTAGATGTAGTAGAGGTGCGGCTCAATACAAGACCACAATTCTCCGCGTCAATTATGGATTTAATTGCCAATGAATTTCGGTCCAAGTGATAGAGGTGAGGCACCCAGTGATTTTAATAATGGGGAGGTTATGAGTTCAAATCTCGTGTGAAACAAATTATAGAGGTTTTCCATGTTGGGTCAGAGGGTTTTCTCTCACATATGGTGGGTTTCCTCCTGTTGGTGTGCAGATGATCGAGTGGGCCAGTGGCCCGTTAGT
Organism: Asclepias incarnata; assembly: GCA_025447715.1. NCBI lineage: Eukaryota > Viridiplantae > Streptophyta > Magnoliopsida > Gentianales > Apocynaceae > Asclepias > Asclepias incarnata. The sequence continues at coordinate 7,326 of JAOEHQ010014832.1, forward strand.
AATCCAAATCTGCCTTTCAAAAAAAAAAAATATGGATTGCATTTTATACTTGTTGATAAATGAAAACATTTTGACAAAAATAACTTCATACATATTTGAAAAGTGCGAGGAAAAAGGGTGTATATATATGGTTCATTTTATGTAGTGACATATGTTAGTTACCCTAAATTATTAACTTGTTGAACTCATCCTATAAAGTTATTGTTAAACATTGATTTAACTATTTTAAAAAGGAAACAGTTAATTTATCTCTGGGCCGGCTATCTGCATCACATATAGTTATATACAATGTTCAAAAAAAAAAGCATCACATATACTATATGGTCTATTTTGGGTTGGACTTTTTGATAACTTCATCAATACCGAATTTAATGCTTGTCTTAGTGACTGATTATGAATTTGAGCTACGGTGAACCACTTAAAATTTCTAAGTAAATTGATTACACCAACCATCAATAGATGGATTGATACTTGACGGAACTTAGAATTTTAAAGTCTTGGGTTTAAATCCGGGTGTGAGCAAAAATACTCCCTGAAGCATTACTGAGCCTGAATTTGTCGTTAAAAAAAAAGGTAAATTGATTACCATATTACCACCAAGTTTTTTCTGACCATAGATATAATAATTCAGCAAATGGCACATATTAAAACTTATATCATTTATGTTTCCAACTGCCTTAAGGCTAATCGATTGGTCCAGTTGAGAGTTTTTTGAGTCTATAAATGTGGGCTCGAATAATGTTAATAACGATGGGTAAGTATGTTTCAACCTCTTGAAAAACTAACAAGGAAAGGAAAACACATGTCAACAAACTGTAGGACAGACCTTTAAAAAAAAAAACAAACTGTAGGACGGTAAGGGATACAAGGAAAACACATGTCAACAAACTGTAGGACAAAAAACAAACTGTAGGACGGTAAGGGATACTTACCCATCGTTAATAACGATGGGTAAATATGTTTCAACCTCTTGAAAAATTAACAAGGAAAGGAAAACACATGTCAACAAACTGTAGGACAGACCTTTCAAAAAAAAAAAAAAAACTGTAGGACGGTAAGGGATACATCAATTATTATATACTCGTGTCAAAGACATGTGGTAGAATTGATTAAAGCTTTGGGCTTTGGTACAAGTGACCAGCAAGGTTTAAGTCTTGGCAACCACATTATTTGTTCTTTGACATAGGAAGTCCCCCAATGAAGGGGTTTGGGCCTGGTAACCCCAGGTTTGAATCTTTGAGGAGGCAAGGGTTTACCCCTATTAATTGTCGTGCCTTCGAGCGGATTAGTAGGGGGTTTTCCCCCCATCGGGTATTTGAAATAGGCATTTCCGCTTCGAGGGAGCTCTTTAACGCGGACCCGGTTTAGACAACGTATGCTAGACCTCCCGCTGTCGAATTACGATACGAAACACTGATAAAGAAATTCACCTTTAAAAAAATATATATATATTTTCAGTAGCAGCCGCCAAAATCTGGCCCAATGGGCCTTTTGGTTTATTTTTGGAACAAAAGTTTATAAAGTGGTTTGTTCAATGTGTAAATAAAATAGATTTAAGTGAACAAATTTTTAATACTATTTCTAACTTTCTAAGTAAACGAATTTTGTAGTTAATGTTATATTATGGTTATTTTAATAACATAAATTGTGGTTGTTATGTTTGATTCATGCTAAATAACAAAAAATGTTTATATATCAGTTTCTTCAATCAACCTATTATTTTGATAAAGCGTAACAGATACTTTTATATATTGGTTTTTTATTAGGCTGCACGTTGTACCCCGGGGAAGAGAGTGGGGAGCGATAGGTACCTAAGGGAACATCATTCCGCCCTATAGGTACCTATTGGGTGAGGAGGGAATTGGGGAGGGTGGTCACCGGCTTGGTCCCCGACCTTTTCTTTGACTTTTTGTTTTTATTTGAGTGGGGAAGAGCGGTAAGATATTCCTTGAAGGTGAAGAAAAGGTAAGGAGAAGTAGAAAAGGTGGGAAGAAGTGGGGAGGAGTGGTAAGGTACTCCCCCCACCCTTATGGTTGCTATGTCAATAATAAGATATATTTATATGTCAGTTTTCATGGTTAGATTATTTATTGATATATAAGTTAATACTTTGTCAACTGATTGATGATATCTTTATAGTTATTTTAATATCACATGTTAAATGATAACCTGAAAAATACAAGTCGTTTGTTAGTAAGTGCATTATACGTGAGGATCTTAATATAATAAATAGGCTTTTAAGAATTATATTTTTGAATTACTAAATCCGTATATCGAGTGTGGTGTTATGCGACATAACACGTTAACTTAAAGAACACAAAATGCTTATCCCCTACCTACTATTGCTCCGTTTAAAAGGTTATCCCTTCTTTACGGCTTCACATTTCATTCTTTAAAAAAAGAAGTCATACATCCGATTCCGTGCAACGCACGGGTAAAATTCTAGTTTGATTTAATTTTAAGCCACATTTTTCATTAATTAAACCTTTGTTTTTTTCCCCTAATTTGCTTTCCGTTTATATTTGTGATGTTAGTATTATTATTTTCATATGCTTTTTTTTATATATATTTTTATACATTGTTATTTTAGTGTGTTTAATATATTATAATTCGTGCTAAATAATAAGCAATATTTACATATCGGTTTTCATGATCATATTATTATTTTAATACTGCGTTTTACATAAAAATCAATACTTTTATATGTTGTTATTTTATTATAGTTTTTATGTTATTATCCTGCGCGTTGCAGCGGGAAAAAAAAATTTACCTGCATAATCATATAGTATACAAATCAAAATACTATGTGTAAGACATAAAACCCTCATATATGTGTTTAAAACACGAAAACCAATTAAGAAAAAATAATATATTTTTGAAAAAAGAGAAATTATAACTTTTAATTACAACCGTTTTAGGTACTGAATTTTTTTTTACAATGACACATACATAAATAAAGGATCAACAAATGAATTATGGTCATACACCCAAAATATCAACTCTGCTCTTCCTACCATCTATTCTATGGCTTTGATAGATGTGATTAACCAATATCAAGATAAAAATTAGACATAAAAAAGAAACTTAAAAATGACATTAAGGCCGGTCACAACGGGCATTGTTCTAGCCTCATTCTCACCAAATTCAGCTCGTTCTCAGAAAATCAATATTACCATCTTCTCGTTCTGGCCTTGTTCTCAAATTCTCCCCAGAACGCCGATGTCACGGCCTCGTTCTAGGCTTGTTCTCAAATCCATGGCATGTTGAGAACGAGGAGAACATGCAAAGATTCCTTATGTGGACCCCATGTTTGAAGACTTTACATGTGTTATGTATATGTATATATATATATATATATATAGTTTCTGGGTAAAATAAAACAAGTATTAAAGTAAAACAAATAAAACAATTCTAATTTCTTAACTCAAAATCATTGTTCATCATTAAAATATCCGTGCATCATCAGATATACTTGTGCTCCATGAATCTTCGTGCATCAATTTTATCATGATCCAATGGTCAAGATCTTATCTTATTTATTTTACTTTAATACTTGTTTTACGATAACCAACCTCTATATATATATATATATATATATATATATATTTATATTTATAATCACTGCAAGAAATTTGACATTAGGATACCAGAAACTTTCGACGACGACATATTGTCGTCTTGTTACTTTTTGACTTTTTTGGTCAATAAACTTTTAGCGACCACAATGTCATCGTCGAAAGTCGAAATTAATTTTAATTCCATTTTTTTAAATGCAAAGAAAAAAAATATTGTTTAACTTTTGGAGACGACATTGTCAAGAGTTTTGGTTCACAGTTTTGTATGAATAACCGATCCATACATACCAGAACAAACCAAAAATGTATATATTGATTAATTTTATATAAATGAATATATCGTTTTATTATTATATCTATTACTTATGCTTATTTAATATGTTAATATATTTAAACTTTGTGTTTTTTTGCTTCTTGAGCATGCAAAACAAATTTAATTGCATTTTAGGGTAAGATTTTCCCAATTTTTTTTTTTATAAACGAGATGAAAGTCGTTACAATTAAAATACTTAGATTTGTTGTTGGTTCAAGGCTAAGTGCATACACATGACATGCTATGTTATTGGTTCAGGTAATGGACAATACTAAGATTTGTCATGTAATATTCGAAGCTAGTAACAATACTTGTATAGCGAACCTGGTGGCTTCAGGTTCAAAGTTCCTGAGCTCCATTTCGGTTTCAAGCCCGCGTATTGAAGCACTCTTATTGATGGTCAAAGACTGAAGAAAGAAGATAGAAGACTATCTCCACGGCAGAGTCAAGATGGAGTCTTACTTAAGACTGAAGCAACATCAGTGTAAAATCTTAACAATAACTTTATACTATTAAGAAGAATTACACTTTGTGTAACATATTACCCGGTTCATACCTCGTACCTCTGCTGCGTGTAAAGTTCCTGAGTTGATGAACCTATGACACTCTTGGGTTAATAGATCTACACAAAGATACTAGTATAACAACCGCTAAAAATGGGGTCAAATTGTTCAAATAATATAAACATTTCTAATAAGTGAAATAAATATAAATAAACTTTTACTTTAAAAATTTAAAATAATATAACTTTTATAAATAAACCTTACAAATAAGTAAAATGATTATAAATAATTATAATCTTAAACATCAAAAATCTTAAGGTATTGCGTTTAATGCTTAACAAAGTCACATTTAAATTTTGGTAAAATAACGTTAATTATTTAGATTAAATCACGGACTAAACACATGTCAAATGACAACTAATATACATCTATTAAATCAGTCGACATATTATTCTTCTAAATATTGCTTTGTTTGCTTCCTGCTATTCTTTTGTGCCAAATTAGAGATGCAGAATAATATTATATAAAATATAAGATATCGAAATCAAATTTTATTTTTTGTTTTCTATATACTAACTGTCGGCAATCAGTGAGCAACAAATATTATATTAATTCAATGGATATTTTTTTTAAGGATAGATGCATTGCATCTTTGATGAATTATTTTTAGTGGAATAGGCTGTAAAGTGAGTACATTGACAACACATGCATGCAGAGGCATTGGAGTTCTTGAAGAGGCACTGGAATTCTTCATATTTCTTATGATAAACTTCGCCATTCAATAAGATTTTCAAGCCAATTTTATTAAGACTTACAAAGACAAAAACTCAATAATATCAATATACGAGTAGATCAATACCAGATATTATGAAACATTTGGATAATTAAACAAGCTCATTGATTATGTGAACTTAAATAATCAAATTTTTAAGAATTCATATTCAACCGTTTATATGTGTAAATTATTTAGATATATAGACGAGTAAAAGATAACTTACAAAAAGGAAGTCGTAGATCCTTAAAGTGCGCTAGCAACCGATGAATTGTAATAATCTATCAAATAAAGAACTAAGTAAATAGGAATGATAGAAAAAGAAATTAACTTTGTGTTTTTCCTTCACCAATGGAGTGCCTTATATAGCAAATAAAAAAATAAAATGAAATGTGACTTGTAAGAACGGACTGGTGTCCGCAAGTTAAAGTAATATATAATTATTGTCATAGCGACTTTACAGATAATTGCTCCGATAATTGCGACAACAGTCAGCTATGATAGATAGTATAGCTGTCTGTAATTAATTGTCTAAAATATAATCTGCACAACACGCAAAAGAAATTCGCTTTCTAAATATTTTTATTTTCTTATTTTAGATATTAAATATAAATTAATCATTATTCACCTAATTAAAATTCTGATAATAAACAGAATGTGTAAGAGAAATTCTGGTAACCGGGAAAATTTCCCTAATCAACAACAATGCTAAAAGAAATCAAAGGAAATTGTATTTCATTATTGGTACAATACGAGCGAAACTCGTTACATTATTTAAAAGGAAATACAACAACATTGGGATTACAAAACATTTAAAAACCATACAAAGAAACCAATGTGGCCGCGAACAATAGAGGGACCACGCCGAGAACAAATCCGACCAACCACGGATAAGTCACACTCAATGGGAGATGGACCACGGTGCACAACCAAGCAATGATTCTTATGTAAACCATAATCACGACAGGGTGCAACATCTTCGATGAGTACTCGTTTCGGTTTGGTTTCGAGAAGAAGAAGATAGTAAGTTTATATTGCAGAGAGAATGGGTGTGTGAATGGTTATGGTAAATGAAAGGTATATGTTGGGGGAAAGGATATTTGTTACCGTTTTTATAAAAAAAAAAAAAAGCCGTTTCCTAACGACCGAAAGTGGAATAGAGGGGGAAAAGATGAATTTAAATTTTGTATATAGGGGGGAAAAGATAAGTTTCAATTTTTATATTTATATATAAAAATATATATATAAACAAACATTTTATATGGATGTGTGTATATGTATACCCAAACAAAATCCTAATACATATACTATAGAATTATACTATTAAGTTACATACTAGATTATATACGTCGTATTCATCACAAAGACAATGAAAATAAACCCTTTTGCTTAAACATTTAATAATTTAATAAAATATGCTGCAACAGGTTAAGTCAGACTTCTGGTATTAAATATCGTTGTTAAAATCTTATGTGAATAAATTTTATGCATATAGGTCTATGGATAAGCCCAGGTTGTCAAGTACAAAAACGGTGAATATAAATAAGTATAGATATCTATATATCAACTGTAGTCCTATCTAAATTTCGGGACGAAATTTCCAATAACCCGGGGAGAATGTAACAACCGCCAAATTTCAGGTTGGTTAAATGACTATTACGTGTACTATTTTAGAAAAATACAATTTAAATGTGTGATTTATTTAAATTTATGTGTGTAAATCAAGCAATATGAACAAACATTGTATGGCATAGTAAACTGAACAAATATTCTTCGGATTAATAAATAAAACATGGACAACTATCATCAAGAACTTTAGAATAATTAAGTTGAGCATTATATGATATTTCCGAAATTATGCATAGCCTAGCTACATACGCTTAATTTGAGAAGGGTTATATAGAGCTCAAATAGTTATTTGAGAGTTGCTTGAAGTAACTGTATTTATGAATAGTATCGTATCCGTGAATAGTAACCGTATTTGGGAATAGTACCGTATTTGTGAATAGTAACCGTATCCAGTAATTGTATTCATGAATAGTAACAATATCTGTGAATAGTGACTGTGAATAGTAATCATGAATAGCAACGATAAATAGTAAGGGTAAAAAGTAAATTGTAAATGGTAATGGTAAAAAGTAAAACAATGGGACCCACGTCATAATTCAATCAGATTTATGAATCTAAATTTTCGAAAAGTTTTCAAAAAGTAAATAGTATAAAGTAAATGTCGCTTTCATACTTTATTCTTATAATAAACGTCTAAAACTTGATCATAATGGCTAATTGAGCAAAATGTTATAAAAAGTAAAAGTTGCGGAACTTAATTTCCTGATCTCGTAGAAAGTTGAATTATCTCAATCGGAGTCCATATGAATAATTTAGGATAAAACAATGTATAAATATATATTCTGGGGTAAATAAAACCCATCATTAGAAACATCCAAGAAATAGTGGGAAACATACTTTTATTTACTTTATAAACTTAAATTTATAAATTATAAATCACGGGTCTAGCTTACTAAATGTATGGACAAAAAAAAAATATTATATATATACCTACCACTGATTCATGATTAACTTTATAATATAATAATAATAGAATCTAATCATAATATAATATAATATAATAATAAGAAATAAAATAAAACGTTTTAAAAACGTTTAATATTTTAATATTATAAAAAGTTACGCGTTTAGAACGAATAATGCGATCGGCCACCTACCACATTCGTTTGCCTATAAATAGACATTCCCATTCAATCTTAATACTCACACCAACACATATTCATTTCTAAAATTCTCTCTTATAATCACACAAGGCTAAATACGTCTAAGTGATCATTCTTCTACAACATTAAGGTGAGTTTCCATTATCCCTTTCTTAAACTCTTTTACATAACTTATTTGGGGACTGAGACATGTTTAAAAGCTATTTTGATAAACTTATATGTATCAAAACTTTGCAGGATATTTGTAAGAATTATATAATTTATGTTATATTATATAACTCTATTTTATTTATTTTACTTTTGGAGTAAAATAAATACTTTTTGTT
>JAOEHQ010014843.1:0-15545 GCA_025447715.1 Asclepias incarnata
CATCAAATGAAGGAATGTTTACATTCCAACGGAATGAGATTCCTCCATCTTTGAACAACCAAACACACTCAGGAATGAAATTCAATTCCAATTCCATCAGATTCCATTCCATTCCAGTGAACCAAACGCGACCTTAGTAGTTACTACTTATACTTATTAGAATTTACTGAATTCTTAAAGTTGGGCTGGTTGGGCTTGAGGGCACACCATAATTTGAGCCGAGGGCATCACGTTAGAACCTTAAGTTTTTTAATAAAATTACACTAGTTGGATAAAATATTTGGGCTGCAATAGGGGGCATTACCCCCGGTCTCTAATAGTCTAACCTTTACATCCGCGGATCCGCCCCTGCGTACAGTCGTCATCATCTTCACATATTTTTGATCGATCAAATTGTTAATAACAACTTCATCTTCCAAAATGTAATCTATACCTCAACCTTTTTCTAAATTAAAAAGCAAAATTTCGAAAAAATGAATATATTTACCTAAATTTCTTTCTTATTAATAAAGGGAATGTAAAATGTTTTTAAACAAAAACTAAATTAGATAATATTTAGTTGTCGTCCCAAAAAAAGATAAGATAATGTCAATAATATTTTAAAAAACGTAACATAATATTTAAAATGTTTTAAAATACGACAACAAATGATCTAAAATTTCCGAATTGAAAAACTAAATTTAGTGTTAAAAAAAAGTAAATATTAGTTTTTTGTTACGGAGTAATTTATAAGCCTATGCTTATTTATTTGTTCAAAATTATTTTATATTCTCTTAAATTGGAAATTTATGAAAAAATATTAAACTTTTTTTTTTTCTAATTTCCCTTCATATGTGTATCTGATTGCTCTTTGGCTCTTTGCCATATAAAGACAACTTATATTACATGGATAAAAAGGATTAGTATACAAATCACCTCCAATACGGATAAACCAAAATGTTGGACCGTTGATTAAATTAATAAATAACCAAATATGATAACTAAAATAATTGGTTGTCCAATCTATCTCTCTCTCTCTCTCTCTCTCTCTCTATATATATATATATATATATATATATATAACTAAGAGAAGATATGGCCGGAAGAGCTTATGTGACACTTTCATTTAGCTTACAAGTAAGATTTTTGCTTATTTGTCGATTGTTAGATAAATAGTCTTTATTTAAATGTTATTTAAGTGTCATTTGTATGTACACTCATCCCATTTAATCTTACATGACATTCTTAGTTGGCATTTTTTGTACTTATCTCTTTTTTTTTTCTTTGTAATCTTTTAATTTATTTAATCTCTTTGTATTTAATGTGTATCTATAGTTTTGTTTTGTATTTATCTTTTTGCAATCTTTTAATTTAATTAACTTCTTTGTATTTAATGTGTATTTATAGTTTATAGTTTTGTATATTTGAAAGCGTAGGGTAGCATGATTTTAGATATATACGTAGGTTAGCAACTAATAAAATATATAGGCATGTTTAACAATGATACAAAGATTATAAATCTTTTATGTCATTAGTCTGGTAAAGGTCTGGCATTTTGTTCTTTGTTATCTGTTGCCTTTGGTGATTTCTAAACCAAGACTATCGTGCAGAATACTAGAGAAACTGCCCACGCCTTCAGGAAGATGAGCTTGATTAAGACCAAGAGTTATTTGGAGGATGTTTGGGCCCATAAGCAAGCCATTTCCATTCACCCGTTTCTGTAGGGGTGTTGGACGTACTACCCAGGCAAAGAATCGGCACTCAAATGGTCAAGGTCGATGGTAGGCCAAGTCAGCAAAGTTCATTTTGGATTTGCTAAAGGCTGAAAGCAATGCTGAGGTGTGTTTGACATGTACTTCAACTACACATTTTGTATGGTTGCATTGTAAAGTAAGTGCATGTTATTGAAATATCAATAACTTTGTAGGCGAAAGGCCTGGATGTAGATGCACTTTTCATATCTCACAAGTGAATCAAGCTCAGAAGCAAAGACGTAGAACCTACCGTGCTCATGGAAGAATCAATCGTACGCTTGCATACTATTACATTACCCTATTGAAGATCATCTTGATAACATGAATTGATTTGAACTATCTTGTTTCTCCTTGTAGCCTATATGTCATCTCCCTGCCACATTGAGTTGACTTTATCTGAAAAGGTAGAACCAGTTAAAAAGGTTGTAAATCATACATTCTGCTGCTTGAACTATGTGTATTTTATATTCATGGAAGTTGCTCATTTTCGTTACATAAACATACGTCTTTTAACCATTTCATATATATTTTCAATCATATATATTTTCAAGTTCATCTATAAAGGTCCTAGCAACAACAATGATATTCAATACCGCCATGGACAAGGTATAAGGAGGTGAGATTTAGGTAGTCAGAGAGAGATTCCTTTCAAAAGACCTCCAGCAATATCAACAGAAACAATCCCCAGGTAACTGCATTCATACTACTTCATAAAAAGAATATAAAGACCTAAAGGCAGAAAAAAGTTCCATCAACTTGACCAGAGTTTGTCGAATACAATGACGACAGAACAACAATGTTTACCGTCACAAATAGGTAAAAATGGTGCGTTTTCAAGATCAAGATTTACCAGACTCCAAAATAAACCTCCTAAAGCTAGTTCAAAATAACTTTAAAAAAAATGCTCCGACTTATCTAGTTAGCTCATGATCCCATCTACAATCTACAAATAAATGGCATATAAAGAGGCTAATAGTACTTCTGCAGATCATCAAATCTCTCTGTTTCCCATGGGAGTCATTTACAACAACACACCTATACAGAGGAAATGCCCAGTCATCCACAGGTAAGGTCAATCTCAGTATGGGAGTTTCTTTCAGCCTGTGATTCTGACGGCCATGCCACTGGCTGGCTAGGGGCAGGGCCGACATCATTGTGATGAACACATGGACTTTTCTCATCTGCCGAGGGTGTGTCGTTTTTAGTCATTCTGAGATTGTTACCAGTATACACAAAACTGCATGCCATCACCTGAAAGCAACACAATACCTTATTAATTTATGGGTTCTTTATTGAAACTTTTTACGGTTTCCTGAAAAGGAAAACATCAAAAAAGGTCGAATAAACTTTCAACAAAAATGTGGTCAAGTTGATGAACAATTCTTTTCGGCTCAACAAGTTACTCAAGTACATTTCTTATTCATAAGTATATATTAGTCACAAAGCCGGATACAAAACCGGAAGCAGATCAGGTTCAACCAGTAAGATATGTAACATGATACAAAACTGGATGCAAAATTGGAAACAAAACTGCGTCAGTAAGATACATACTTTTAAATAAGAGAAATGTACTTTAAGTGACTTTATTAAACACAAAAAAATAGTTGCGACTTAACCACATTTTTGTTGAAAATTTATGCAGCTTTTTGACGATTCTACTTTTTTAAAAATTGAAATTATGGTTCTTTAAAGGTTGTTACTTATTAAATATTCCATAAGCTTTAAACTTTTTATGGGTTCTTAAAAGATAGATACTTGAAGTGAGTCCAAGAAAGATATACCTGGACCAGACTGGATGCAATGAGCCTACCACCTATTGCACCACCAATGACATGACAATCAGGGCTGCAAATTGATATGCTAAGACCCCCAGTTCGATTGCTGAGTGCACCAGTTTCAGGCAACAGATAAGAACCCGATAAGGAGAGTATCTCAAAAGGACCCTACAAAGAGACCAACAAAACCACATAAGATTCCTCCAAGATAGTGAAAGCAATATAAAAATAGCAGCATAAGAAATTGTTTGACCTTATATGGAGTATTATATAACCTAATATACCAGTCTTGGGGGCGTAAATTTGCACCATCAATCTATTTGTAATATAATGAGCGTATACATCATTTTAACAATTGGATTTTCTGGCAAGAAAATATAAGAATTAATGTGCCATCCTATAATGGATGGTATTGCAATTTTCACATAGCCTAGGGCAGCTAGGAATGTTTAGAATGCGAAACCATGACAAGAAAATTAAACTCGAAAATGAAAGTCTTTTACTTTTCATAAGATGAAGCAAGAATTCTCAACATCAGATTGGAAAGGTGTCACCCACTCTAATTGATGAATCTAACATACGAACTACAATGGTTAAATTCAAAACTCATAGATTATGAAACTATTTTAGGAAATTAGGTACTTTAAAAACGGCTAAGAATATTATAGTTATGTAGATGATAACAACCACAAAAACAAGATATATAAATGCACATCAACTTTGGAGGGAGTCAACTGGTCTAACCTCATAAGTCGCAGTGCCATTAGAAGATGCAAACTGCCGTAGTTGCACAACAGAGACAGAACCATTGCCTGACACTATGCATAGAGCCCTTGGCCGTTGTTGTGCAAATGACAGTATCTTTGCTGCAACATCCTGCAGCATATTAACTTACAATTAGCCTCCTACCAGAAGGCATATGAAAAACGGTCAAATAGTAGATTAACTAGAAGAATGCCAGTGCGATGCAGCGGAATAGGGAGATAGATTTAGATATAGATAACAAAGATTGAAAAGCAATACAGATATAAATTTATTTGAAACAATAGGAGAATAAGGAAAAAGAAAAGAGAAAGAAGCGTGGGAGGTGTATAGAGGAAGGAATGGTGAGCGGGAAAACATTTCCATATTAAAAAAGTTCTTAAATTTTTTGAATATTAAGACACCTACCTTATGCATTATAAGGGAGTATAGATATAGATAACTCGATTCATTGTTTCAAAGATGAAAATGTGCATATGACCTTTCGAGAACAAAAGATTATTTACATTTAGAAGTTAAGATAGAACTCAACTCATTACGAATTCAAAACGCGATCTAGTAAATTTTATTCATAATGAGCAGTTGAGTACCTCTCCAGTTTCAACTTGGATGATGTGAGGCGTAAAAGCCGTTCCTGCTGAAGTACTCATCCACTCACCTGATGAGAAAAAAGAATTTGAATTATACAAAAGACAGTGAACATATAAATGAATCTTTCCAAAAAGCAATAAAATCAAAAGGCTAATCTGTCTTGGTTTTAAAAATTCAAAATTTTCCAAAACGAAAATACTAGCAGAAAACATAGGTTGTGTTTGGTTATAGAAATTTTTTCTAATTTCCCATTTTCATTTTCAAGAAATGAAAAGGGTTCTTTCATCACTAGAAAACTTTAAGACGCATTTAACTGCCAGTTTGGAAAAACCAAGGAGTTTTCCATTTCTAAAGTGGAAAATATTTAGAAAACTATAAAAATGAGTTTTCCAATGGGTAGTTATAAGTTGGAAAACAGAGTTTTCTGTTCTTAGTGAAAATTATTTTGAAAAAATCACATTTGAACACGTTTTCTGTTTTTCATTTTTTCCTTGAAACTTTTTCTTGGAACAAACTCCTAGTTTTCTACAACTAAACGCACCCATATATTCTTAAAAATAGGATCGACAATGGAACCATGTAAATGAGGCCCGCAAAATGAAAATATTAAACACACAAACAAAATAGGCGCATAAATTGTACTTTCATCAATAAGATCACTCTATTGATTTGACAGACTTTATTAGGTGAGATAACATGAAATAATTGCTATTTGCACACTTGTGCTTATAGTTACAAAAACTAAGATCTTCTGTGAACGTCATTTACTAGCCAACATACCTATACATCATCATTTAAGCTTCCCATGAATCAGAGTACGGAAAGGGTTACAAGCGACATACCCTAATTGCTATTTGCATGCATGTGCTTACAGTTACAAAAACTAAGTTCTTACGTCATTTACTAACTGACATACCTATATACCATCATTTTTTAAGCTTCCCATGTCTCAAAGTATGAAAACAGTTACCAATGACATACCCTAATAGCCAATTCACAGATCAAACCAAACATTGTTAGACCACGTCCAAGAATCATTAACAAGAGTATAGATTTGCCTCAATTTCCTTTGCAGAAATCTATACTATATTTAAGGATATGAAACGCAACACAACCTATCAGCTGGTGATATATATACCAAAATATACATGAATCTATCCGATTGGTAGTTTGTTATGACTCGACTGGATATTACAAAGAGAACAATAGCATCTGCATTTACAGCTATAAATGTCTGCTAATAAGTTTTCGATCAATGACATCCACAAGCATAAAACTAACAAAAGCTCTTGGTCATATACATAGTATCGAATTCGCATAGTTCATTGAATTAATCGTAATGAATTGAATCTTCGAGAAAAATACAAACTATCATAACAGCTAAAGCAAGATAATGTGGTAAGTTGACATACCAACATCTGCAAGTCTTTGCTTCCTACCACTACCAGGAGGTCTCCCCTTAACCTTTTTCGGGCTTTCAGTGACCGAACCAGAAGAAGCACCAACCAAAGAAGACGGTGTGATTGCTAACGCCATAGGTGACCCATCTCCATTATATTTCCTAGGCCTCCCTCTCTTTTTCTTCACAAGAAAGTCAGTCCCACTTATGTTAATGCCATGAGAAAAATCGGGTGATCGGTTATGTTCCATTTGGTACGATAAACCACCCATTGAACCAACAAACCTCATATTGGTTTGATCATGTGGATACATGTTAGGATTTTTGTTACCAGGTATTGGGAAGTGTAACCCACCTTCCTGCGAACCCGACCCGGTGTAAGAACCAGAACCACTAACACCATTGTTGTTGAGATAAAATGATGAAATTCCTTCCCTTTCGCCCATGCATTTACCCACTAATTTTTCACCCACCCAAACACAAAAAATATATATATATAATCTATATATATTTTTTACAACAATCACCACTTTCTATAAAATCATTTACTTCAATTCAAGAAATCAAAATTGAGCATGATATTAAAAAAAAAAAAAAGAAAAAAAAGTAGACAGTAAAGCACAGATTTTTATTAAGGGTTAATAATGGGTTTTTCAAGAAACATGTACAAAAATCAATTTAATCCATAAAATGAACAGAACTTGGGTTAAAAATTGAATCTTCGTGTTGCAAGATTACAATTTTGGTGTAAAGTTTGAAGCTTTACACAAATAGATTACACATACAAACGGGGGTAAAAACTTAGATGAATGTAGAACTGAAAAATAACCCCAATTGAAACTCAAAGTGAATTGAGGAAGAAAAAGAGGAAGCCCTAGAATTTGAATCGAAGAGAAATTAATTTGAGAAGGGAGGTGTGTGCTTTGCGAATAAGAAGTGGGGATGGATTATAGGATACAGAGTGGAGGAGGATAACGACAAAAGTGAAATGATAAACAATTGTAGAAAATTGACCTGAGCTTTTTTTTTTCTTTTTTTCTTTTTTTTTTCCTATCCACTCATCATCACAAGGTGTTTAAATAAGATGTATTGATCGACTTTGATCATTGTATGTTGAATGGAATTGAATTCAACTTGCCACTATTTGAACTCTAGTGTGTTCGAGAATGATATATGTAACATGTAACTTTTGTCTATTATCTTTGTTTGTGTTTAAGTAAATGATATCCACTTATTATACACAATTCAATCACATAATTTATCAAATATAAACTTATTATGTCATTGTCCACTAAAAAGAACGAAATTGTTTGGTTTATGGAAGGATTTGAGAACTTGAGATCTTAGGTTCAAATCTTTGTGTGAACAGAATGTTCCTAAGAATAAAGACGGAGGTTTTCTCAAAATGAGTTTCCTCTGAAATTGGAGTTGGACATGTAAAAAGACATGTCGCTGAGCTTAAATTTACCGTTAAAAAAAATACATGTGTAGGACTGGTCGTGCCTTTTCCATTTTATAAATACACCAATGGAGATCATTGATAGAACTTTATACTCCACAATTGGTGCACCCGGTGGGTGTTACCCATTAGATTAGAAAATCACTTTAGATATTTAAATGATAGGTTCATTCTCACATGATACATTCTTAGTAATCTTTTTAGTGCGTTCAAATGTGCCATGTGTGGTTTAATTAATACTAGGTATACCTTCAATTGTGTCAAATACAATTACCATATTGATACTAGTTATGATTTTATATCATCAAAATCACACATGATGCTTATATCTTCGAAATCAAACATGTCTGGATTGCAATGCTTCCATGCACATCAATTGTGCTTTGTTCTCTTAAACGAGTGGGGGGTGGTATCCCAATACTTTTCTCGAAAATCCCTTCTTACTTCATAACCATGACAATGAATATATTTGTTAAATATGTAGAGTTGGATGTAGATACGTGTAAGGTATACATGTCTACGACTCTTTAGGGGCCTAAATTAAGTTTAAGATGTTAGTATACATATTATTTATTTGTTTGTAATATGATAAAATGTATTTGTGAGTTCTTCTTGTTAGAAATCTACATTTTAGTAACTTTCTAAATTTCAACGTTTACCTTTAATCAATATCTATATTCCCTATTAAAGCATATGACATCTCCCCAATTCTCAAAAGATGAATTGATCTTTCTATTTTGCCCCTATATCTTCTTAACTATTTTTAAACATCTATATTTGATATACCTACAATACCCCTATTAATTTATACCATCTATACCTTAACTCCTAAAATAACTACATTACCCCTTTTACATTAATTACCTTTATACAAAATCAAAACATGTATAAGAATTTAGGGATGGTATTCGGTACCATATCGTACCGAACCGGTTGGTACCGGTACCGTTTCCATTCCAAAACCGATACCATACCGAAACTATAGATATCGGTACCGGTTCCGGTACCGATATCTTCGGTTCCACACCGGTTGGTACCAAATTATCCATTTTTTACACAATTTATTGTCGTATGATGGATGATGAACTTGTAGAAAACGATATTAATAACATTAATTTATCTTATATTCTACTTGTTTTTTATTCTTTTCCCAAAATATATTAACACTAAGTAATGTCAACAGATGCTCGATGAACTTGCATGACATTGAAAGATGATGTTATTATGTCATAGCGTCATACCACAGTAGAAATCATTGTTGAGCATATATTTGTGATTTTAGATTGGGAGATTAGCAGATGATTAAAAGTAGAGAGCAATGAAAAGGAAAATAAATACTAAGTTTTTTGAAAGTTGATAAAAAAAAATCCCTTCATATTTTGATGTTGAATGGCTGATCCATGGAGAAAAAATTCCCTACATTTTCCGATACCAAAAATCGTTTTTTCCCATACCGGATTGATACCAAACCAGTTCGTACTGGTGCCGTTTTTTTCAAATATCTAAAACCGAACGATACCAAATACCATCGACACCGATATTGGTTTTTGGGTAATTCCCCTCATCCATATAAGAATTAGGGATGTTCACGTCCCGGGTTAGCCACTTTTGGGCAAAAATCTGGACGGAACCGGAAAACTCGGTTTCAAATATTATCAAACCAAATTGAACCAGTGGGATTTGAAAACCAAACTGGCGAAACCATCCGAATCTGGTTTGGTCCGGCTGGTTAAATGGTTAGAGGCATATTAACAAATCAACTTTAATTTAGACAAGTTTGTTCAAACTTTATGATATATATGAATTATATAACCTCGTTTAATAAATTATAAAAGGGAATGAAGAAATATCAACATGATGTGGATGTTTACAAGGATCTAATATAAATATCTTATCAAAAAATTGAATGTCATAACCAACTTATCTAAATATGTTGTATTTCAATTAAAAACAATTTTAGAGTCGACCGGTTCGGTTTACGACCGACAACATCTCTTAAACCCTAGCCCGGAAAACAATTTCTAACTTTTCAAATTGGCGTGAAAAACTTACTCAAACCGGTTAAACTGACCAACTTATAACGGTTTGACCCAATTTAACGTTTTAAATGATTCGATGAACACCCCTATTAAGAATATCCACATCTATGGGTATGTTTGGTAAAACTAGCTGGTAGCTGAAAACTAGTAGCTAAAGCTTTTTAGATATATTTATGTGTTTTACAAAGTAGCTGAAACTTTTAATAACAAGTATAAAATGATAAAAATAGACATAGACAAAAAAATCTAATATTAACCATAATAATAACATACTAAATACATCTATACTCTCATTGATAAAACATATATATCTGACTGCCAAACCAAAAAGTTATACTCCATCCGTCTCATTTTAAATGTCCTAGTTTTATTTTTATTTTTATCTTAATATATATTATACCAGTTGTAATTATTTCTCATGTAATATTTGGAACCAAAATAATAATAAAAAAAAATAATTATTTGTAGAGTTTAAATAAAATAGAAAATAACTTTTGGGTAACACCCCACTTTCTCTATCAACTTCATGCCACTCCTCATCTGTTCTTTCATCCACCTTTACCCTATCTCCTTATTATTATTATAATTAAAAACGAAAGTAGCATTACATTATTATTATTATTATATTGCTTAAAAAAAACAAAATAAAAAATGGAAGACTTTAAGGAATAGAGCATCATCATCATCATCTGGGTCAGCTGTTTTTTGTTAATGGAGTTTAGAAGAACAACTTACTGCGTAAAAGAGCAACATCTTCTTTATTTGTCTTCTTTTATCTGGGATGTTGTCTTCTATACGAAAATATCTTGGTGAACGGATCTTGAGAGGGATTGCTAAAGGATGATGGAGGGGTATTGAAGTAATTTTACATGCTAAAAAGCTAAAGCCATCTCAAACGCTTGATAATGTAGCGTTAGATTTTGGAGTTTTTAGCTCCAAATTAAAAGCTTGAAGCTCTCTTAACCAAATGAGACTTTTCATATAATAAGAGTTTTTTCTTAAAAGCTTGAAGCTCCTAAAAACTCCTAAAAGCTCCCAACCAAACATACCCAAAATTAATAACATAGCCCAATTAGCAAAATCCAATACGTACCAACACGGCAACACACCATAGTAATTGACCCGATAAAGATGGGCTCTTAATTTGTTTTACTAAAACCCAATATAGGTTCGAAACCGACCCGTTTTAGCAAGACTCGCGTCATAGCATAATAATAACTAGAGCTGTTAATAGTCGACCCAACCCGAAACCCGACCCGAAAAAATTCAGGTTCGGATTGGGTATTTTTGACCCGCCGACCCGTCAACCTGAATTTTTTCAGGTCGGGTTCGGGTTGGGTTAGTGGGTTGACAGGTCGACCCGTCAACCCGATATGTATAAGTGATAGGCCCGACTCCAGAATATAGTAATGTATATATACTTATGGCCCAAAGCCCCAAACCCAATGGCCCATTAACCTAAAATAAGTATATTTACCCTACAACACTGCTACTGCTACACGAGTACACGCACGCCTACTGCTACACCAATTCACCAAAATTATGACAATAATTTCATCTAAAATCTAAAATAATTTCATCTTTTTTCTCATCTCTTCACAATAGAATCCATCTTTTTTTTTTTCTGGTAATTAGTCTGCTACGGCATACCGCTACGGCATCATCAGATCCGACAATATTGATATTTTCAGGTAATGATTTTTTTACACAATATTGATATTATGAATCAATAGATGAGATTTGTAAGATTCTTATTTTCAAAGAAGTGACTTTTTAGTATTATGAATTACTAGTCAAATTAGTAAGATGAGATATGTGGTTCGTGTCTTTTTAGAGAATGGATTCGTAATGTTGGTTTTAATAATGATAGTAATCTGGTGATAATAATAAAAGAATATTGAATTACACCATTGATAGTAATGTTGGTTTTAATAATGATAGTAATCTGGTAAACCCACTTGATCCAAAACCAACTCATTTGACCCGTCAACCCGCCAATTAATCAGGTCACATGGGTTGGGTCCGAGTTGACAGGTCGTCGGCCAGGGTTGAAATTTTAGACCTGAAAGTTTTAGTGGGTCGGGTTAGGGTCAAAGATTTTCAACCCGCCAATCCGACAACCCGAACCCGTCAACCCGAACCCATTGACAACCATAGTGGTGGTGTCTTTGATCACCAACAAGCTCTCGCGAACGACTTAAGTTTCTCCCGAAAAACAATTCGTTTAATGAAATCCTTTGACTCGAGACCCGTAAAAACATTTAAATAACCCGAATGACTATATTTTTCAAATACCTTCAAAACGACTATAAATATAACTATACCGGACTTTTATAAGTTAAAATAATCTTATTTTAATTAAATTCACATTTTAACTCGGCATTTCTATAAGCGGCTAGCTACCCATCAAGACTTAAACTCTCGCGACTATACTCCAAAAACTAATTATTCAAAACTTGAATAATTAGAATCCCGCGCGAAAACCTGAGCTCGATTCACATATACGCATATGCTTAAATACGATTACCAAGCTCAAAACGATCTCATCTCATTAATTACGACTTAAGACTAGATTACATATGATGCTCTAATGGCAGTTGTTACACATACTGCAATCCATAAAAGGTTGATGACAAAGAAATAGTAAATTGATTAGAATTCCCTGTAAATAGCGACAAAGGAGGGGTTTTCTTTCTCTACGGTTATGGTGATACAAGCAAGATATTTGTTTGGAAAACATTAGCTGCTGCAATCCGTTCTAACCGAGAAATTGTGTTGAACGTTGCCTCAAGTGGAATAGCAGCCTTATTACTTGAAGGTGGGAGGAAAACTCATTCCAGGTTTGCTATTCCAATCAATGTTACCGAAACATCATTTTGTTGTATTCGTCCTGATAGTGATCTTGCTGGTCTAATACGTAGAACAAAACTTATTATTTGGGATGAAGCCCCAATGGTTCATAAGCATTCATTTGAATCTTTAGATAGGACATTTAGAGACATTCTGAGATCATCTAACCTGAACAACATGAATGAAACATTTGGTTGGAAAGTTGTAGTTTTTGGTGGTGATTTTAGACAGATGCTACCGGTTATCCCTAATGCTTCAAGACTGGATGCTGTTATGGCTTCACTTAAGTCATCTTATTTATGGCATCATTGTAAGCTTCTGAAGCTCACAAAAAAAAATGAGGCTCACTGTTGGGGCCTCTACTGATTTGGAGGACATAAGACAATTTGTTGAATGGATTTTGGATATTGGAAATGGCACGGTCAATGAACCTAACGATGGTGAAGCCACGATTGAAATTCCAAATTACATCCCCTTAAAAGATGAAGTTACCAAACCCATTGATTCTATTGTTGATTCAATTTATCCTGACATTACTTCTAATATGTCAGATCCATCTTTCTTTCAAGACAGGGCAATTCTTGCACCTACTCATGAAGTAGATGAAAATGTCATGTCAAAAATTGACAATGGGGAGAAAGTTTATTTAAGTTCGGATTCAATCTGTGAAGATGAAAATGGATCTGATATTAACGAAGAATTGTACACTCAAGATTTTCTGAATAGTATTAAGGTGTCTGGCATACCACACCATTGTTTGGTTCTAAAAGTAGGGGTACCTGTTATGTTACTTTGGATTATGTAATAGAACCAGACTTAAAGTAAGTAAACTTGGTGACCGTGTTTTCGAAGCTGAGATAATTTCTGGTAGCAATGCTGGGAAATTTATTTTCATTCCTAGAATGAAACTTATTCCATCGGACAGAAGAGTGCCCTTTCGGTTTCAAAGAGACAGTTCCCATTGTCAGTTTGTTTTGCAATGACTATTAACAAAAGTCAGGGACAAAGTTTGGGCCAAGTTAGTTTGTACTTGAAGAATCCAGTCTTTAGTCATGGCCAGTTGTATGTTGCCCTTTCGAGAGTCAAAAGCAAACAAGGATTGAAGGTTTTGATTTTGGACAATGATGACAAGCCTACAAACACCACAAAATATGTTGTTTTCAAGGAGGTTTTGAGTCATCTATAATTCCTTTTATATTTATGTTTAATATTTGTTGCATTCCAATCATTTTTTTTTTCTTTGTAACAAATATAAATTATCTTCATTTCTATGAACATTTTATTGTTGAATCTATATGAACATCTATTTTATTATATATAACTATTCAGTTTAAGTTATAACATTCTTTTTATTACATGTCATTTACCATGAATTAGTTAGAAAACAAATTAGTCCGTGCAACGCACGGGTTTCACCTAGTTTTATACAAATCTAGTTGTAAGGTATTTCATAGTTTATGTGATTGATTATTGATGAAATACCCCTTAAGCTTACGGATCCCCCATCTTCGTACCAATTCCATTTTAAGCTATAAGCAAAGCCTTTCCCATAGGCTCCGTAATTAAACACCATTTCGTACAGAGGAACACACCTTTCCCCTAAGTAAAGCGAAGCCAAACCTTCGTACTTATTATATGAAAAGATATACATAAACCTTTCCCTGTTTATCCAAATCTCGATAATTAAGGAAGAGATATATCTCCCCCTAAACCTCCGGCATGTTAAAAGAGATAAATATAAATCATTTCTTAACTTATCGGATATCCCTTAGAGAGGCATAGATTTAACCTCATTCTATAGCTTCTCCCCCAAGGTACAATCCCCTTATATAAGGAGGGGTTTACCTTCATGGTGATCGTTCATACTCACCTCCGAAAAGCCACAACACATATACAATCGTTTAGAGGCGTAAAGCGGCCCCTAGCCCTCTTACCGCAAAGGAATCGTCGATAAACATCCTATATCAAACCATATTCACCAAGTCATTGCCCAATGCGACTATTTGATCAATCAACTTGGCGCCATTTGTGGGACCCACTTACGTTTCACATAGCAAAACTCGCCTCCTGCGCTTCTATCAGAAAAATCGCATCAAGCATGGCGCCATCTGCGGGACCCACTTAATAGTCAACCCCGCTTTCCCCGACCAGCTTGTGACCATCGGGAGACAATTGCTGGACGAGCTCAAATGGAAGTCGCACAAACTGTTGCAGAGAAGCACATACATCTTCGCTTGGGAATACTTTGATATGACCGGGGTACCCCTGACCATAACAGTCCGGGGAGAGCAATTCATCACAGGGCACAGGCTGAACAAGCACAGGCATTTGACACATGTACATCAAAAGAGACCAAATCTAGCTTTAGAAAGAGATGAAACGACTTGTAGCGTGGTCGACAAACTACTGAGAGGAGGAATCATCCGAGAAGCCATCTATCCGATCTGGGTAGCCAATCTGGTGATGGTTAAGAAAAATGACAGAAGATGGCGAATGTGTATAGACTTAACAAATATTAATAAGACCATGCCAAAATACTGTTATTCCATCCCAGGGATCTACTGGAAGGTAGAATCAGTCACGGACTTCAAACTTCAATGCTTCCTAGATGCTTACAAAGGCTACCACCAGATATACATGTCCAAAGACGAATAGGAGAAGACATCCTTGTTTACTAGCTAGGGCATCTACTGCTACAGAAGATGCCATGTGGACTGAAAAATGAAGGAGCCTCTTATCAACGACTCTTCGACAAAGTCTTCTACAAATAGATCAGAGGAAATTTGGAGGCGTATGTCGATGACATGGTTAATAAGAGCAAGGCCAAAGATAACCTACCACTACTAGAAAAAGAGCCTAATGTGACAAAAACTTTTTGTGAGGACATAATGTCCTCACTAAAGACCACTAAAAGACAAAAAATTTGGTCTTTGTTGA
>JAOEHQ010014854.1:0-15540 GCA_025447715.1 Asclepias incarnata
ATGGGGGTAAAGCAGTCATTTATATATTCACGTGAGCGGCACATGACTGGATTTAACGATCCGTTAGCCTCCGTTAGAGGTAGGTATCGTGAGTGTGCAAAATTGCAAACTTTGGGTGTGTTTCGGGTAAATACATTCGTAGGGGTATGAAACGTGTAATTTGGCATATTCGTCAGGTACCATTCTTGTAATTAACCCTAATATTAATATTAATATATATATATTTTTTTTAGAATGGCAATATGATATAAATAGAATCCAAACTAGCAAGGCGCTAGACGGATCAAAGTCTACAATACAAATAAAAGTCTAGAAAAAACAACAATTGTACAACTATCTCTAGACTCGACCTGGGAACCTTAACTGCGAGGACCGTAAAAGGGATGAAAAAACTCACGCCATTTACGGTTGGACGGGAGAAAACCCCCCACCCAAAGAGGTCATGCCACCGGTTTTCACTCTTGGGTGTTTTTGTTACGATCCCAACCAGGTCCCGAGGACCTAACCGAAAAAAATGAGACCACCCAAAAAAACCCGAAAACAAAACAAGCAAGCAGAGAAGGACCCATCGAAAAAACCGAAGTACAGGAAACAGCCTAGCCACTAGCTAATACCGGGATTAACACACCACTCTTCCCAAGACTTGTGCATTTCTCTTCCATGATTAGCGATCCAAATATAAGCAGTAGACACAATCGAGTTGAAAAGATCAATCCGGCGTTCGTAAATGAATTTGTGAGTGACCTCATTCCTAGCTTTCTACGCGTGCCACCACCAAACAAAAAGGATCATCTGCAAAATAGCTTTATTTTTTCCTGCAATACGCAAATTATCACACCAACTCAATACCTCTTTGGACGAAGCAGGGATGTCCAATAGAAGTCACTTGCTAAGCATTTTTCTGATATCCGTTGTCACTTTACAAATCTGAAAGACATGTCTAGTAGTCTCAATACCCGTGATGCACTCCTACATCTAACCGAAGTCACATCGATACCTCTAGCAAATGTGTATGTTTTAAGGATTTTTAAAGATGTTTTTTAGTTTGTTGTAAATTACTTTTAAGATATATTAGTTTGTTGTAAAAATAAGAAAACTTATCCTATGTAAAAATGTGTATGTTTTAAGGATTTTTAAAGATGCTTTTTATGTTTTGGTATTCAATTTTGGTTCACATAATATGACAGTATAAATATGGCTGTTTATGTGATTCCATAAGCATTTGTATGCTTTGATATTAAACATGGATTTATTTACCAGGTACAATTGGTGATGAAAACGCACGGAATATGGTTTAGGTTTAGGTTTAGGTCAATTATATTATAAAACTGATTATCAAATTCGCTATAAAATCTGACGGGTCACCATTTACCAAAACCTGTAAGGTTTGCGGATAAATGGAAAAAGTTTTTTCTGTCCAGATTATCAGGTGATAGCGAGTTTTTTTAAACTCTGATGTATATGACCTAACCGGGTATGCTCGTGACTGTTTCCAACCATTTCCCTTGCCTCTCTAAAATGTTTACATAGGTAGGTTTCGAACATAAGAACTCTTGAGGAAATAGGACGTCTGATTACTACACCACCTTGATGATGGTTGACGTATGATTACAGAATATTCATAAAAAAATTTGGGCAAATTGCCGAAAAAGAGACAATTAATTTCCTTGTTCTAAATAAAGGGGTAACCTTAATTTTACGACAATAAAAAGGGTCACTGATCAATTTGAAACAAATAAAGGGGTCACTGATCAATTTGAAACAAATAATGGGGTAAAACATCGCTTAAGCGTGATGGTTTACGATGGTTTATGATGATACATTTTTATTTGTTTCAAATTAATTAACGACTCTTTTATTATCATAACTAGATTTAGATACGTATCAAGTGTCAACTGTCAACTACAATGGAATTTTTACAACATTTTTAAAATAAGATGTATTATTAAATATATGTGACCAAAAGAACTATGTGAACACAAATGTAAAAACATATAAAAAATCAAACTGATAAATTCAAATGTAAAAAAATGTAAGTAATATCAAAATAAAAGAATGTAATTCTGAAATATTGAACAATTGACTAATAAAATTTATGCTATAAGTAATATCTTTCAAGATAAATATATGTTATAATTAAAAAAAATGTAACAATGCATTAATGAATAATGATAGCTTTTAGCTGTAACGGAATCAAGATTGAACGTTACCCATACCACAATGTTCTAACACTAGCTTTAATAACGAATAGTTTTTGATATTTTTTTTTATAGATATTTAACATGTTTTTGACAATTTTAAGGGTTATCAACAAATATTTAGAACTCGTATTGAAAAAAAAAAAAAACAAACTTTTTTGAAAAGTTTTTACTCCTTGCGTCTTCAGCCAACCCGTAATCTAGACTACTCCTTTTTTCCATGTAGTTCCGTGAGTGGCTTCGTCTGGAAAATTATCCTTGAAATTAAATATAAAATAAATATAAAGTGACATATCTACTACTTTATAAAGATTATTCCACCCTTGTTGAAAATTACATAATGTGAAATGACTATTCTACCCTTAATGAATTAATTAATCCTCATTCTTTTATTCAATAATTTAAACATCTCTACTTAAAATACCTATAATACCCTTAATAAAATAATTTACAACATAGATCCCTCAACTCCTAAAATAACTACATTACCCCCTTTTACATCAATTATATTTACAATAATAACCACACCTCCGCCACCACCAATGCCGCCACCACCACTACCAACCGCCGCCGCCACCACCACACCGCCGTCGCATTGCGCGGGTACCATGCTAATAATAAACCAATGAAAACCACAAAATTACACATAGGTCAAAAGCTGAGTTGTCAAGTAAACAAAATAGCTACATAAGCCTTGATTTATCCTCTCTTAGTTATATAGAAAGATAGAAAGATTGGTAAATTTAAAATTTAATTATTCAATATATAGATATAGATACTTTATAGTTTATATAATGTAAACTATTATATTAAAAATATTAATATATTCACTAATACCATAAATATATACTTTTCATTATCTTTTCTATATTTAGTTTTCATGGAAAGTAATTAAATTTAAAAAGTAAATAAATAAGGGTTATACTAGAAAATGTACCCACGCAATGCGTGGAATTGTATAGATTCAACGTAACGGCAAAACTAAGGGTGACAGCGTTCGGTTCTACTGATCGATCATCGGTGACCAACGATGATGTAAAACAAGTCTTTAAATTTAAATTTGAATATCGAAAAAAAATATATTATTATTGTGGACAACTTTATTAATATTGAATTGAATAAATTGTGTATTCATGATTATTTATGACTTGCTATATTTAAAGTGTTCTTAAAAATTTTAGATTTTAAGACACATTGCAAATGCTTTATAAAGTAGTTTAGATAATGGTAAAAAAAAGGTATATTAAGTTCTTTTAATAATGTATTATAAAAATAATATATCATTAATTAATTTATAAATAATATAGATATTAAATAATAATAAGACATTTAATAATAGAGATTATGATATGATAAATAAGGAAATGTTAAAAAAATTTAAATTTTAAGACTTTAGTCATTTGATTTATAAAGTAGTATAGATAATAGAAAAATATTAGATTAATAATTTACAAACAAATCCAAACAATTTACAATTCAATTAATCGTCTAGAATTTTAATTTTAATGTGATAATCCAAAAATAACTATTAGCTATCTAATTTTTTTTTTCTTTTTCTTTATACAAAAACAAATCGTATAATAAATATAGTCAATCCCTAGATATTAAGACTAATAATATAATATATAATTTTCTCATATACAAAAAAGTTGTAAAATGGATGTGATATATTGCGGTAAATCAGTTGCATAAAATGTTGAAAATTTTACCGTGAAAATTTTAGTATGAGTTCAATTAACTTTTCCTTAAAGACACAAACATTTACCAACATTATTGAAACATGATTAATACTTTACTATGTTATTTATACGTGTGCAAAGTGGAATCTCTGTGTAAATCTTGAAGTTACAAAAAATTATAAATATGTGATAATATTATGATAAATTTATTGAATGATTCTATGTAGTTCTATGACTTCTATCTTCTATGTATAACTCTCCCTTGTAAGTTTTGTTTATGAATGAAATTCGTCTTTCAAAAAAAAATAAAAATTATTGAATGATTAAATATAAGTAAACACACATATATAAGAAAAAGTAACATAATACAAGCACGTTCAATGTGATATAATTTTTTCAGTATCTATAACCTTATCGTTATAAATACGTGATAATATTATGATAAATTTATTGAAACAACACTTTTATTATACACCACCAATTCATGTCTTAAAGGAGTTATACACTTATACATGTTGTGGTGGTGTAATGCTTAAGCATGCATGTGGTGTATAGACAAAAGTGATGGTGTATTTATGGCCATCCTTTGTTTAGGGTATTAGTTTTGTCTTCAAATTTGAAGATATGAGATCTATGTTTGTTTTAAGTGGTGATTCGTATAACACCATCTTTTTGGCATATACTGGTAAAATGGTTAATCTGATCATTTTATACTTCACTAAAGGAAAAAAAGAGTTTAATAGATTAAGGGTATAATATAAACAATCTAACACGTATAAGTTTAAAAAGCGACTTAAATTTTTTTCAGTTACAATAGTGAGGTACATTTATTTGTGACATTATACTTTCAAAATAAAAGAAATATTTGTTGGAAAAAGTGTAGTTTTTCACTAACTTTGGACAAAAATAAATATAAGATTAAGTTACATTTATTAAGTATATATTAGTGGATTTAGTAGTCTATGATGAGGGGTTTACAATGAACTAATATGTGTCCCAAAAAATGGGTTCGGAGGCTAAAATCGATTTCTCGAGCCCGCGCATGCTGCTTTTTGCTAAAATCCGGTCTGGTTTTTTGCTCCAAATTTTGACCCACTGAAACATACTTTCTTTCTCTACATTCTTCTCAGCCTTCTTGCAGGTATTCGATTGATTTTCAGGCATCGATCAAGTCCGGCAATACGACGTTGCTCTCGCCGTTGTACCCTGGGAAACAGACGGCAAATCTGTTTTAAGGGAACCGTGTTGAACACGGGCCTCGGCTTTCTTGTTATATTACTGTTTTCGATTGTAATTTGCTTTCGTTGTAATCGAATTATTTTCAATATAGTATTTGGTTTCATACCCATTTTCTAACATCTATATATATATGTATAGAATGAACTCGTATCTTTTTATATGCTTGTGTTTTATTTGGACCCAAGCCTTAAATTAGATTGTTTTCGTGCCAAATTTATATAGTTTTTAGAGATGATGCATGACAATGATGCAATGTATGATTTTTCTTTGGCAAACTATATTTTGTTCATTTGTGTAGTATTAGTTACGGGGATACACTATTAAAGCATGACCTTTTAGAGGATTAGGTGCCTCAGTTCAAGTGTCAAGGTTAGGTATCCAATAACTTCAATAATTGGAAGGTCATGGATTCAAGTCCTACATGCGACAAAAAATTGGGGTTTCATATTGGGTCAGGGGGTTTCTTCTCGCCTTTGGTAGGTTTTCTCCTGTAGGTGGTCTTCGGGTCCTGCACTCAAGGGAATGGAGATGATAGGGTGGGCCAGTGACCCGTCAGTGATCTAACAGTTAAAAAAAAGGATTTAGGTGCAACGCATAAGAGTGTGTCAGGTGATCACCATGTGGGCGACATATAGGTGACACCACCCATGAGGGATGGAAATAGTCAAAGAGTCGATCGTTTACTGAGCGGGGAAGAAGTTTTTGGTGTGCCCCACTATGGAACTTCTGTTGCCCATTTGGGTGTGTTACACCAAAAGCTAAACAGTGAGCCGTGAGCCATGTTCCGCAGTTGCGCATGTGCTATGACATGTAGGTGCGTGCAAAACTCGGTATTTACTAACATTACTGAAAAACCAGGACTATGCTAGTTTGGCTTTGTTCCGTCTAGTCGTTGGAATAGACTAACGTAACATACAAATCGTTTGATTGATTAGTCATCTCGATTAACACGAGATAAAAGGCCCTTAACCTTTCTTACAAACATATTATGTATCTACATTTACTTCCGCTGCAACATTGGAAACAACTATGCAAATCTATAGCTTACTTTTAACCAAAAGTCCCAATAACTTTTAACCTGTTCGAGCTTAATACTTCATTACTATCAGCCTAAACCAAATTGGCTAATCTTCAAATAGTAGAGATTATGCACGTTACTCGATCACGATTTCTGATAAATATCCCTTTCGGTTGAATCCACGTCCAAAATATTGCGGCCCACAGCACTTGTAACTGACAAAGCTCTTGCAGCAGCCACTTACATGCCTCTTTTTCAAGCCATGGCTCCTGCAACAATTATCAACCGCTTTCCCCAACTCCTCCCCCGTGACGTACTCTTTCACAACATGGTGATGTTCATGATGATCATGATCGTGATGATGATGGTGGTGGTGATGGTTATCATGCTTTTTCATGTTCACATTGGTATGACAATGTGGCTTCTCATTGTTGGCTTGGTTATGACTGCATTCACCTTGCTTTTTACCAGACCCGCAACTCTGTGATTCCAAATCTTTAGCAACGTTACTGCATTTGGTTTCTTGTATTACGCACTTCTGTGGTTGCATCACTTGTTTTACCTCATGTATTTCATCGTCATCTTCGTGAGCACAGCACCCATGTTCTTCTTTTAAATGTTCCGGTTGAACCACATGCTTTTCTTCATGGACTTTGTTGACATCATGAGCACAACAGTCATTTGTTTCTTGTGTGCAGTGACTTACCTCGTGTACATGATCATCAGCAACGCAACAACTATCATTAGGATCAACATCATGGGCATCATTGTGAGCACAACAACTATCCTCTTCAGTCTCTTGCACCAAGTGCTTTAGCTCTTGCACATTATCTTCATGACCGCAACAAGTGCCATGTTTCTTCACAACATCAGAACACTTGTTTTGAACCTCAGAACCCGATGAGCATTGTGTATAGTTATGTGATGAATGCGGATGTGTTTTCATGTTTCTTGAGGTTGTACCTTGAAGCAGAAGCATACTGTTGAGAATCACGACAATACAGGTCCCGACATCAGCAAGAACAGCAGCCCAAACCAGTGGATGGCCTGCAATAGCCAAGGCAATTATAGCAGCTTTCGTTATAACAGCAATAAATATATTTTCAAATATCTTCCTGCGAGTTCTTCTTGCAAGCCTCACAGCTACCGGGATTTTCCTAATATCATTCGACATCAGAATCACATGTCCTGTCTCATTTGCTAATGCTGACCCAGAGACGCCCATTGAGATACCGATATCTGCTGTGGCTAAAGCAGGTGCATCGTTGAGCCCATCTCCCACCATGGCTGTTGAGGATTCTTTTTGAAGTTCTTTAACAATTTTGGCTTTATCTTGAGGTAGAAGTTCTGCATGAACCACCTCTAATGCACCTCCTAACTGCATAAACAAGCCAAATTAAGCACATATAAATACCTAAAAAGTAGAGATGTTAAGTAGAGGAAGTAATATAGGCGGTCAGTGCGTTGGGTAACAGGTCAAAAATGGGTTTGGGAAAAAAATAGGTTAGTTCTGATTGGTAGACACCTTCTCACTTTTTCGTCCGCTTTTTACAGCTTTTATATAAATAGTTAGTTTTTTTTTATAAATATAGCTACAAACTAAATAAAACTCAAAGAAATAAAGAATTAGAAACAAGAAGTTTAGTCCTCGCCTGATTTTGTGCATGATTTGCAGCAGCTTGAGAATCTCCTGTAAGCATCGCTGTTCTAATTCCCATGGATTTAAGCTCTTCAAGTGCTTCCTTAACTCCAATGCGACATGAATCAGTGAGACTAAAGGTGCCAGCCAGTGTAGAGCCCAAAAATATGTACCCAATGGACTTCCCTTCATTATTTTCACTCCCATGTTCTGGAACTAGTATAATAGTTAAAAAGATCAAGTTAAAAATAAGCGAGGGAATAAAATGAAGTCTCAAAAGTGATGTTGGGAATATTAGAATTTACCTTGTGAACAACCTACTCTAATGGCAATCTTCTTGTTTCCGATATAGAGATCTTTCCCATCAATCTTTCCATAAATTCCTTCTCCGGGAAAATCTTTGAATTCCTCCACGTTGTCTGGTTGAGGTTCCACTGAATGAGACTTTGCATAGTCTACAAGTGCTGCAGCCATTGGATGGCTTGACTTGCTCTCTATACTCGAAACCCTTTAAAGAACCAAAAAAGAATGAATCCCATGTAATGTGGCAAATTTCTGGATCCATTTATTTGTGAACGGATAGATTTGGGTCATTTTTTATCGAACGGGTCAAACTGGGAAAAATAACTTGTTAAAAGAAACCGGACAAATGGGCCAAATCGGTACAGTTGCTCAAAGTGTAATTTTAATGCATAAAACCTCCTAATAATATAAGTTATACATTCATATTCGATGCATTAATGAATGTTATAAATAAATTAATAGTTTTAGACAAAAAAAAAAAGGGGCCGAGACAACACGAATACACGGCCTAATCCAGCCTGTACCTGCCATACTCCTTTACCACCTGTACTAGGAAACCGAGAGTGCTTATGTTTAACCCAATCCGACCCGTTTCAAACCATACTGAAGATTACTAATTTTGACCTGAAGATGTTTTGACCCATTATCTCACCTCGGCCCTCCTATGTTGCCACCTCTATAAAAGCCGCTTCAAATGACAAGGAAATTAAATATAAAATAAGTAGCTTTTGTATTATATACCAGTAGAGCAATCTGTCATTTTCAGTAAGTGAATGAAAGTTTGACACAGAGAACTCTCCTTTAGTGATTGTCCCGGTCTTGTCAAAGCAAATAAACTTGACGGTTGAAAGTATTTCGAGGTATTCTGCGCCTTTAACTAGAAGTCCAGATGTAGCTGCTTTTGACAAGGCGCAGAATGCTGCAACAGGCGTGGACAAGATAAGTGCACATGGACATGCACTTACCAGTACAACCAATGCCAAGTGATACCATTTGTCGAGATTGTGAACTTGCATAGCAGCTGGTATTGCTGCCAAGCAGGCGGCTACCACACAAACGGCTGAAAACCGACAAACACGAATAGGATCAGGAAGATTTGCTTTAAAAGGTGACTATTTCACCATTTACTTAGGAATGGGTCAATTCAGGCTATATTTTATCTCTAACAGATCAAATATGAAAAATAATCTTATAATGATTTGGGTAGAAAGTCTCCCAAAGTGTATATTAATTGTAAGAATCCTCCTAATTATTTTAGTCTACAAATCATATTATAACTGAAACAATATAAAGTTGTAATCATATTTGACACATTTCTTATTAAAAAGTAAAAATAAATATGAAGTGTTCCGGTTCAACCCAACCCAACTCTGTTCATTTCAACCGTACAAAAAGTTCCTGGTTTTGACATGTTCATGTGTTACCCAACCTGCACAACCCACCCATATTTCCGTCTCTACTTGCTTTATTATTGCCAATGAAAAGTATAAGCATTTATAGATTTTCTTGTGAGAATATAAGTAAAGGCATTCTAGTATAAGAAAAGGAACAACTACCCTTGCATGAAGAACAAACGGGCAAGGCAATGATGCTTAGAAATCAAAAAGAAAATAAGACTTTGTCGGCAAGAATGCAAAGTTTACCTGGTGTGTAATACTTGGCAATTCTGTCCACATATCTTTGAGTTTTTGATTTATTATTTTGAGCCTCCTCAACAAGTTTTGCCATTCTAGCCACTACACAAGCTTCGGCTAGAGCTGTAGTTTTAACACTAATGTAACCTGAAATAATTGATTCAAACTCACATGACCAGCTACACTTAGATTTTTAAGATCAACATGACTGTTCAAATTGAAAATTGTTACATATTTTGTAGTGAAATTTACAGCAACAAATTAATTATTAACTATCTGGCACATTGTTTAATGTAGTGATCAAATTTTGCTACAAGCTGTGAAGAATTCAAATCTGTTCATAGCTACATGGCAGACCAATTGTATTAATAGTGATATACTCGTAAAAAGAGTAGCTTTCGGGTTCAAAAGGGTTCAAGTTCAACAAGAAGACATCTTTTTGTATGTATGAGTCCCCAATGGGCGGTTTTGGGTTTAGGCTGCCTCGCAAAGAATATTTTGTTCATTTTTAAAAAAGTAAGAAAGTAATGATTTAACATGAATACAAACACATTACTGATACATACTAATTTCAATCTTTACACAAAATCACTTATGATACCATATGCATTAGAATTAGACTTCGCACGTTGCTCTCAACCCGTTTGAACCATTTGACCCATCTTTTTTATTTGACCTGTTTTAGACATTACCCCCTCTACTCTTAAGTACGTAATATATAAAAGGATTAAGAAATGTTTTAATACCATTGAGATTGATTGTGCCTGCATAAACAATTGAATCTACTTGTTTAGACACCGGAAATGATTCACCAGTTAAAGCTTTTTCATCCACTTCACAATTTCCTTCCACGACTACTCCATCAATGGGGATCATAGTCCCCGCCTTAACAGCAAGTCTTGTGTTAACCATCACTTCATTAACATTGACTTCTGCACCAGTGTCAGCTATCACAGCCTTTTGAGGAGCTATGTTCATCAATGAAGACATTACAGCAGTCGCCTATACATAAGATTTGTATGACCCGTAATTTAACACTAGCATTCCTATATTGTATAAAGAAAGATCTACAATGAACTTATTAGTACGTATGTGTGTGTGTTTGCGTGTGTCTGAGAAAGGAAGATAGAGGGTGAAAGCAAACCTTGTGACTTGCCCTTGTCTCGAGCCATTCTGATATATTTAATAAGAACACAATTGTGCCGGCTTCCCAATAATCCTTAAGAAATATTGATCCTCCAACTGCAAAAGTTTGAACCGATTAACACAAGAACAATGCATTAAGATAAATGTTAGCTAACTTTTTTAGATGGACACAACTTAGCATGCAATGTAATCCATAATCTATCATTCATTAATGTATAACGCAAATGAAGATATATATGATATAATCTACCTGCAATGAGCATAAGAACGTTGATGTCGACTCTAAGATTGCGTAGAGATCCAATAGCTTTCAGAATCAAAGGTACGATACCAACAGCAACAGCTCCAAGAGCCAACCATTTGAAAGGTGAAAAAACATATCTCAAAAATGATAGCAAAAGTAGCACACCACACACGATCGCAAATGGGCTTGGCCACTTGTTTCGATAGCTTTGATCTCCTTTCATTCTCACATTCGCTTCTAACCGTGCTTGGTTTAGCGCCTTAACTAAATTAAACAACGGTACAATTGCACACAAAAAAGAAAATTATTACATGATATATATATATATATACACCCATATATGAATTTTATGATAGTACGTAAATTTTCATGTGCCATCATATAGTACAAGTGTACAACTACAATAAAAACAAAGATTTTGATTATTTGGACATGTAATGAATAGTTTGCACCTTTCATGGACCAAAATATATATAAATAAAGACTACTTAAATTAACATGATCAACAAAATATATTTTTTTAGTATAAGTTAAAAAGAGTATATTATTAAATTAAGGAAAAATGTTATATGCTGCTAACATTATATATGCTGCACACACATAAATATTTTAATGATAAAAGGGGACCCCCTGAATTTAATGTTTCCCCTCACAAACATTCACAAACATCACCTAACTATATACTGTTAACATCATATAAGTTATCCCCTTAAATTAAACTATGTATAATGGAACACCATTAACAGGTTTCTAATATTTATCTCTAAAAAAAAGTTTTTATTAAAAAATAAAACATTCAAAGATGGTGTGACAAATCATGAATCCACAAAAATACTAGATACCAAAATTTAGGCCGACAAAACAATGTGACTATGATACTCTTTCCACTAATGAGATAATTACATATTTTTGGGTCCCTTTAGATATTGGTGATTATTACAAGTGTAACCATTCTACTAAGTAGAAAAACTTAATAACATAGATTATTATAATAACAAACTAGGTGGTTTTTAGCGTGTTGTCGCGGATATTCGTTTTTTTTCAAGGACAATATATACTATCACCACAATATTGTAAATATGTTTGATTTAAAAGTTGCGATAAATACTATAAAAAAAAAAGAAAAGGAACTAAAACAAAACATTAATAAAAAAAAAAAAATAGCAAAGCAAAGGTTGATCCCACAACCGTTTCATTGAAAGGGACTATCAAAAGAACCACTCCATCATAAATATATTTGATCAAATATTTGTCATACGAGTATATATTTATTAAGGGCAATACCACAATCATGCGAGAACCGATATAAAGGTCGTCAGATGTCACCAATAGAAAATATTTACTCACATCGCATTACACAAACACTATACTAATATAATTAATAAATATGTTTAATTATTAGTTATATTATTACGGGAAAATATTGTACTCAATTCATTTTCAGTATATCTTTTTTTATTTTTCATGATTTCTTTATTAGTTTTCTAGTATATCTCCTTATAGCAAGTAACCCAACTTTTCACACTAAAGAATCTCCTTATTTCTATGCATAATTTATAACATGTACAGTATAGATTTACAACTTTTCACACTAAAGAATCTCTATTATCCCTATTTGAAAGAGAAAAGAAAACTGAATGTAAAAATTCTTAATAAAAAGATAAGGTTTTATTTTACATTTAAAATTCTAAATATTTGCTTTTTAGCAACAGCACCATGATATATTTTTAACTACCATCATTGACCGGCCTACAATAATCAAGTTTGTCGTATTAGGTCATGTATACATGACATTTATTTTATTATTATTATTTTATTTTTATTTTTTTTGAAAATTAAGCATGTACATGACATGCACTAAGAAAGTAAACAAAGTATAAAAAAAATATTAAAAAAAAAAATCATTTTTTACCATCTCCGAGCTGGTTTGATGGCTAACCTGTTCGAGTCCTATTAGATATAATCTCTAGGTGACGAGCTAGGAAAGAGTTCGCACAAATATTTTGGTTATGCTATGCATAGTATTTCTGAGTCAAAAATACTGTTTTTTCAAGAAACAGAAATAAGAAAATTTCATTCGATTAACCTGTATAAAAAATCGGTTTTTGAAAAATATAAACAAGACTGAAAAAAAGCAATTCGTGAACGAAATGGAGTCTATAGTTTTCCACTAGTTTTAGGTTCATTCTTTACTTTCGACAAGAAACGTTACGTTTGTTCCATCCACTTACTTTATATATCTTATTAAAGGTCCGCACTTTTTTTATGATAAAAGATTCAAGGTTGGCAATTTTTTTTAGGGTTTAGTACTTCAAAATGTAAGTAACTTATCTCGTTTTGTCATTGTGGGTATGCAACTTTAATCTTGTGCATTGTATGTAAGTAACTTGTTATTTTGATCGAATCATGTA
Organism: Asclepias incarnata; assembly: GCA_025447715.1. Classification (NCBI taxonomy): domain Eukaryota; kingdom Viridiplantae; phylum Streptophyta; class Magnoliopsida; order Gentianales; family Apocynaceae; genus Asclepias; species Asclepias incarnata. Next base: position 13,512 of record JAOEHQ010014854.1, read on the forward strand.
AAAATGTATATGTGGCAATCATATGAGCTGCCACGTGCAAATTTTTGATTGGTGCAAGTAAAAATGTTACATGATTTGATCAAAATGACAAGTTACTTACATACAATGCACAAGATTAAAGTTGCATACCCACAATGATAAAATGAGATAAGTTGCTTACATTTTGAAGTACTAAACCCTTTAGTTTTTTAACAAAATCAGTGTACAACTGTAGTCTGTACATAATTCAAAATGGTTACAGACTTACAGACCATCTTTAACCCACTGTAAGTTTTGCATATGGACCAAGTTGACCTACCAAATGCAAAACAAATGAACTATGGACTACTTTTAAGCCCAATATCCATTTTTATAGGTTCCAAATTGAAAATAATTTAATGTCCGTGCGTTGACGTGAGTTTTTCTAGAATAAGCGTAGTACCCGCCCAATGCTGTGGCGGCGGCGGCAGCGGCGACTGGTAGTAGTGGCGGCGGCGGGTTGTGTAGGTAATTGATGCAAAGAGGGTATTGTATGTATTTTAAGAGTTAAAGGATAAATGATGTAAATAAGTGAGAAGATATATTGGTGATTTCGCTTATCCCAAAAGTGTAACTTTTCAACATGGGGTCTATAATTTGTATAAAGTAGTACATATTACATGTTTATTTTACTTGTTTTAGTTTTTGTACAAAATTAATGTAGATAATTCAAAATGGTTATTCGATAACTTTATGAATACATGAATAAAATATAAACACTATTTTGATTGCTAGTTTAAGACCATGATGAAACAATAAATTTCGATTAACGAAAATGATAAAAAAAAAATAAATAAATAAATAAAGAAAAAAAGATGTATATTCAATAAGAAAAACTACATGGAACTAAAAGTAAAGATTGACATACCAATAAAACTAAATAACATATAAATGTACATGTATATACATAATTCCTGTATTACATGATTACATCTCCATACATAGTTTTAAATTTTAATAGTAATCATATACTAGCATAAAATAACAATTATTTACATAACCCGTATGTTAACTTTTCATATATATTGTCACAAACCAACATAAGATATAACAATTATTAACTATATTGAGAGGAAAAAAAAAAAAAAAAAAAAAACCTTAGCAACTTTGTATAAAAACAAAACCCAAAAAAGGGGTTAAAAAACAAAAACAAAACAAAACCTAAGAAAACCTTGTTGACAGTTACTAAAAATTATATACCAATATAATATAAAACAATAATGTGCATAACCCATATGTTAACTTTCCATATATATTGTTGTATAACATAGGATATGACAATTATTTTCACAACTAATTGTCGAAGTTAAAAAATAAATGAAAAGGTATAGTAACTTTACAATTATTTGTAGAAAACAAAAAACGAATAAAACGTAGCGAGCGTAGTTACTTTATACAATTAACTGTATATAACAAAAAATATATAAAAACGTAGCTACTTTAGCTAAAAACAAAAAACAAATGAAAACGTAATAACTTTACGAATAATTATAGTAAACAAAAAACAAATAAAAACGTAACAAACATAGTAACGCTATACAATTAATCGTAGAAAGTCAAAAAAAATAAAATAAAAGTGTAAACACTTTATTTAATAGCATGACTCAATAAGAAAAACTAAAATGCCAATGAGGTTGGTAGCCCATTGGTAAAGTCTTTGACCTTAGGGTATTTTACCAGGGTTCGAGTCCCACCTCCTACATTTGTAAGGGTAGATTATTAGGAGGTTTTTCGAGAGTCTTGTGTTCCATCTCAGGCATTCGTGTCATTTAAGAATAGGAGTAAGATAGTTTTGTTAGTCCCAAAATGGGACTTAATGATTTAACTAGTTAAGCACAACTGCTAAACATACTTAGAAGTAGTTTTACTTTATTATTAATGTAATCATCAGAAGATCGATCAGCTGAAGTCAAAGAAAGAAGCTGATAGAAGAAATGTAAAGATAAGAGGAATTAACTTTACATTTAACAGATACATTGATAACAAGTCATCAGAAGCACTGATGACAAAT
>JAOEHQ010014875.1:0-15539 GCA_025447715.1 Asclepias incarnata
GCACAAGCTCGATTAAGCTCGCGAGCTTTTCGAGTAGGCTATTTTGAGGCTCGAGCTCGACTCGGAAGTCTACTCGAATAGCTCGAGCTCGAGCTCGGCTCGACTTAGACCGAGTCGATTTCAAATAATTTGCGAGTCGATTTCGGGTAGCTCGCGAACTATCTCGTCTCGTTTACACCCCTATATGTAATCACATAAATGACTGTAGTATTTGGAGTCATTGATCGAAATTGAAGATAACTAAACTGAGAATCACACACTTCGTGGGCTTTGGAGCAGTTTACACATCCAATTTCACATATCTTAGCCGATAAAGTGCGCGCATTATGTTTCTATCATTTCAAATTATCAAGATTTGACAATACCTGAGAAATAATCGACCCGCTCAGTGCCGGCCCAAACTTTTTAGTGGCCCTAAGCGAGATTAATTTTGGGGGCCTAGACGTCTTTTATTAGCATACAAAGTAAATATCTAAATTATCATCATAATTTAAATCAAGACCATCAATATCTAAATTATCACCATATTTTAAAACTTTCAATGCGTGAGGTGTCTTTGAGTTTGAGAGCAGATTAGTGAGGGATGTCGACTCGTATGTGTCTTTGATTAGGATTTAGGGATTTTTAAGTTCTTTGGACACCAGATTTTTTTCAGCCCAAATATATAAAACTTAAGACCATTAGGTAAAATTTAGGAGCCCTAGATTTTTAGGGGCCCAAAACGGATGCCTAAAATATTATTACTATGGGCCGGCCCTGGATCCGCTCTATTAGTAATAGCCTTGTAATCTAGATTATCCATTCCATAAATGACGATTTTTCTACAATTTTTTGTGTTTTAAATACTTTTGTGGATTATCTTGCCTTCATTCCGGGTTTATAATTAAGTTGACATCACGTTTAAGTTTGAATCAAGAAGGTATCAGTTTTGTTGTTGCTTTTCTCAGTGGCGGATCCATGTGGAGAGCAGGGTATGCAAGTGCATACCCTATGGGGAAAAAATTAGTGTTAATTTTTTTTTTAGTAATAGTGCATATCCTAAAAAAAATGAGTGCATATCCTAAGTAGACATAACATACCTTGTAGTGTTGGTGGTTGACTATTTGACTAAAAATGCAATTTCAAAAATATTATTAAATTTTGCATACCCTGCTATATTTTTTTGGATCCGCCACTGATCAGACCCACTTTCAAAACTTGTCATTTAAGTCCTCGCACTTTCTAATAGCCCATAACATCACTTTAATGCTCGATTAGCACTTACGGGAATGCCTGCCGACACCTTAATCCTATCGGGAACACATATCGACCTCCATGATCATCATATTAATTATTATAATTACGTGTCACTTTATCGTAAGTCATACCACACGTAACACGTAAGGCGCATTTATCACATATTTACACATGAACACATTAATCAATTAATCACATTAACGACACATAACACTTAACAGAAGTACACAGAGACTAACGGTGAGGTCAATTGTCAACGTAAAAAGGTTTCGGATGTTACAATTATCAAATATGATAATTGAGAAATTAGAAAATTTTATCAAGTGTTTAAGGAAAGTTTTCATTTGACGTTAAGTTGTAGCGGGTCATTCAGACTTTTGGATTTTTAAATCGTAAGAGATACTATAAATAAAAAAAAGTTAATAACTTATATACAAATAAATAAAACTTTATTTATATCTAAACTATATTATAAAGCATTTACTCCCCTTCATTTGAGCAAAGAATTGAACCTATGACCTTCTCAATGAGCACCCCTTACCACTAGATCAATGAGCCACTTGTTTTATTATTTTGGTTATCTAATACGTATATCTTTCCTATAATGTTTTTATGTTTAATTATTTAAAAAGGGGTCTGGTTTTCTATTTCCGGTTTGGTCCAACCATCTGCGACATCACCACCACTATCTCCCATTTGTACCACCACCATATTAATAACGGTTTTTCCATGATTTTTTGGGACCGCGACATTATGCGGTTATCATTCTAGTCTAATTTAAACAAACCTTTGATTTAAAGAAAACTATTCTTAAACGTATAATGTAATTAGAAGTTAAATTGAAGTCATAGCTATGGATGAGCATTTGCCGAAGGTTTATGCAAGTGTTATTTTTAAATTATAGTCGAGTAATGCTTGTTACATTACTAGCCCATATTTTGATAACTTAATGTATCGTTTTCTTTAAGTTGGCAATGCGGTCGTTAAACTGAGTCATGTCAAGTATGTTTGGTTGTTTATAAGTAGGTTGTTTTGATTGAAAGTTAGCAGATATTTGATGCTTATATAATGAGCATTGGTTGTTGACTTTATGATGAGGTCATTCTGAAATTTCTTATTTTGCCATTTTGTCGTTTTGTAATAAATTGTTATTTGATGTGGTCAGATAGGTATGTATTCACTGAATTTATATTTATTTATAATAGTTAGATGAAGTTTTTTTTTTATAAAAAAATGGGCGTAACAATTTATCAATAAATTTGTATTTTTATAAAAATTTGTTACTATTTTAACATAATTTAAAATTATTTTATAAAAATATTTTATTTCTTAAAAAACTATTGTTAATTTACAAAATTTCTTATTATTTTATAACAAAAATAATTATTCATTTATATAACTTTCTTTTTAATTTTGTATTAAAATACTACTATTATTATTTACAAAATAATATTAATTATTTTTTTTTTATTATCATCATTATTATTGTTATTATTAACTAGGTATTCAGATCCGTGCAATGTATAGTTTTGTTTATTTTAGAATATAAAAAACTAAAGTTGAGTTACTTGAAATATAATTCTATCACCATTGTTTAATTAAATAACTCAATTTTGAGTAGTTTTGACAACCATTAAAAACATAATCAAATCAAAATGACTAACAATTAGTATCTATTTTTTAATCATTTAATAAAAATTATAAAATATTTCAAGTAGTAGTATTCTAATACAACAACAGTATCCAATCCTTGCATAAGCGGGGTATGAGGGAGGTGAGACGTAGACATTCTTGCCTATACCCAAAGGTACAGAGACTGCTTCCATAAGGACCTCTGACCAAACGGGTAGAAAAAACAAGAGAAAGTAAGATGTAAGAAACCATACCTGTCGACCACGTATCACATATCTGCAATAATAATAGAGTAAAAGAGACAAAAACATACAGCATAGCACACATGTAAATAGAAATTTACACATGAGGCATAAAAAACCTATGTTACTTAGTAGCTTTGGCCGCCTAGTTGGCAAGAAAAACTGCCCCTAAAACCCCATAGAAGGGGTACTTACTGCCCCTAAAACCCCATAAAAGGGGTACTTACCCTCCCGTATTCTTCTACACTAATCCTATTCCTTCAAGATCCCTTCATAGGTCATGTCTTCCGACAGGCAAAACCCCTTTGTGATCAAATACCTAGTAGTATTCTAATACAAAATTAAAAAAAAAAGTAACTTAACTTTAAGTGATCGAATACCTAGTTAATAATGATAATGATGATAATGATAATTTTAATATGTTTTCTTAAATAATAATAGTAGTATTTTAATACAAAAATAAAAAAAAAGTTAAAAAAATATTAGTTATTTTTTTTATAAAATATTATTAAATTTTGTAAACTAACAATAGTTTTTTAAAATAGTTATAAATTTTTATAAAAATACAAATTTACTGATAAATAATAAGAGTAAATTACATGGATGATACCTGTGGTTTGTTTAATATTACATGTTTCATACCATTAGACAGAGAGATAATATGAAATGATAGAAAAAACAAAAAAAACCCTCACGTGCAAGAGATATGATCCGAGTGTAAATTTATAAACCATGGGTATTATTGAGATAATTACAATCTTGCAGATATAAAACCATTAATTTTTGGGTTTTGCTAATGACAGCCCTTAGGGCTATTATTAACGTGCATAAAATAATTGTACTTTTACCATAAAATTCATGGGGTGGACCTTTGATATGGGAATTGATATTCGTACCAAGCTTTTTAATTATTTCACCACATCTGTGCATTAAATACTTGTACAGTTTGTTGTAATACTTATACATTATGGTAAAAGTATAAAAAACAGTGGTACGAATATCAGCTCTTTTTTGATATGAAAGGTATAAATTTTTTATGCAGGTTATTGACAACCCTTGCTGTCATTAGAAAAATCTTTAATTTTTTACCAAAACGTAGTGTACCATTTCAGTAATTTACTCTTTTACTTAATCAGATTGAGATTGATATATTGATTTTGGGAAAATGTTATATGCTGTTAACATTATATATGATGCACACACATAAATATTTTAATGATAAAAAGCCCCCCTGATTTTAATGTTTCTCCTCATAAATATTCATAAACATCACCTAACTATATACTGTTAACATCATATAAGTTATCCCCATTGATTTTTAATAAACATTGATTTAAATAAAAGATAAAGATTCCCCCATCAATCAATCTATCTAATCGAAGGTGCGTGCTTGCTTGCACTGTATCTATCAATATCAATTTAGAGACATAATCTTACATACAACCTGTTCCACCACCATCACCTACCTTCCCAAATTCATTCATGTCTTTCCTATGATTCAATCCCAATCCAATAATAACAACAACAACAATAATCCCCATCACCATCCTTAAAAACACACACCCAAAATCAAATGGATTCTCAACAACAACATGAACAACAACTCCAAGATTTAAAACCCCAAAAACAACAACAAAACAACAACAATGATCAAGACAAACAACCTCTTTTAACACAACCCACAAACCCCACAACACCATCACCATCAATCGAAGAGCTTGAAAAGAAATACGCACCATATGTCCGTCACGATGTCTATGGTACAATGGGCCGTGGCAAGGTGTCGGCCACTGAAAAGATGTTGTTACTGTTTGCATTCTTGACACTTGTTCCTTTGCTTGCTCTTTTGGCTACTTGTGTTGTGGTTTTGTATTACTTGATATGTAAGTTTTGTACTTTGTTTATGAAACCGAATAAAGAGGAAGAAGCAGATGGAGATGGGCAAGAGGATTATGCCCATTTGGGCGGGTGGAGAAGGGTTGTGTTGTATTGGTCTGGACGAATTCTTTCTAGGATTATGCTTTTTGCTTTCGGGTTTTATTGGATTCGTGAGGAGACGAGAAGGCATCCAGATATCGAGGTAGTTTCTGTCTCTTGGGTGTATATGTATATATGATTATATGTATATGTGATTATATGTATATGTTGTTTTAGGAGTTATTGTTTGAGACTTTGAAAATATGAGAGGCCCTGTGTAGTTGCAGTTGTACTTTTGGCGTACGATACGGGTTAGCAGTGAAATATGTGACATGTGTTTAGTGAAATAGACTAAAATTGGAAGTGGTTAATTGAATTTATGCTAGTTTGTTCATAATTGCGTGTCTTATTGCAAGTAGGAGACGAGGTAACGATAATCAGACAATCAGTACATAGGGAAAGAATCAGGAGGAAAGTCTTTTTTTTTGAATAAAAAAGGTTAAGAAGGATCCTAGTGCGGACACGTGTCTAATGCAACAACAAAATCAAGTGCATGAATTTGATAAAAGAGAAATGCTACACTTACACACAATTTAGCAAAAATGTTATGTGAGTCTAATTAACAAAGAGGCAGAAAGATGCAAGGAAAAAAAGGTTAATTTAATTGGCGACATATTTGTTTGGAAGAACTTGTTTACAAGTGTAGCGTTTCTCTTGATATATTTAGTTCATCAACGTGTAACATTAGAAGCGTTCCTTCCCTATTTAGCTTAAGGACCCTTTTCTTCTGAATCCCGCACTCAATAAGAGATGGATGGAAAAAATGGGATGTGATGAATTGGTGATGATGCATTAATGCATTCATTCAATAGTTATCATTGTGTTATTTTAATACAGTAAAAATCTAAATTTACAATCTTTTTGTAGTAGCATTCGTAGTTCATTAATATTGATACGTTGAAAGTTCATTGTAAAACCAGATATTGTGATATAATAAGCTGAAAGTACAGGTTCTATCCCGCTTACAAGCATGATTGAGAAATATTTTATATTGGGTGGCGGTGTTTTACTGGAACATGTACTGTGCATGTTGGTACCAATGCGGTACCGGGGATCAAGGGGTTCCCTCCGATTTACCCTTAGAATGGACATTTGATTATTCTGGTTCGTTATAATGGTCAGGTGGACCGCAATGAGCAATCCAAGGAAAGTGAGAGACCTGGAGTGATCATATCAAATCATGTTTCACATATGGATATTTTATACCATATGTCTTCATCATTTCCAAGTTTTGTTGCAAAGGTATGTCTACTAGACGATCCAAAAATATATCTGTAGTTAGGCAGTCTTTCAATATAATTGACTTGTTCCTTTTTTTTTTCTTTTCTTTTCCGAAGCGATCAGTGGGCAAGCTTCCTCTGGTTGGTCTTATAAGGTTGGTTTTAATCACATCCAATGGCATATGACATTTTCATTTTTCATATAGTAGTTACTTTTGTTTGTATAAAGTAGATGAGCATTGGACTGTTCATATTTAACGGATGTTTGTAATTGTTCATTCTTTGGTTGCAATAACCAGTCATGCCGCTTTACAAATTAAAGTTGCTTTTCTCTTTTTGGTTTTTCAGCAAATGCCTTGGTTGTGTATATGTCCAGCGTGAGTCAAAATCATCAAATACAAAGGGTGTCTCAGGTATTTAAGTGTTTGATGCTACTTTGTTAACTGCATTATATATCCTTGAGATTGTATCGATGATCAAGATGTTGCTTGACATTTTTATTTAACGCGCTTCATCTATTTCAATATTCTCTACAATATATAAGCACATTCATATATAGTTGACGCCATCAGTTGACGATAACACTGGTAATGTCTTTTTTTTGGGTAAAGGACAACACTGGTAATGTAAAGAAGTAGACGTAGTATCATCTTAACTACAATGTTGATCGTTGAAGCTAATCATTGGTTATTTTTTGTAAAAACAATTTTAAGTAATGGTCTGTAATTACCTGCATGTTCTTAGCAACTACTGGCAAAATCCTGTGATAAGTACTACTGCCATTGGAAAAAATGTTAGTTTTAGCATGTATATTGAGTGCTTGCAGATGAAATTTTGTCCAACAAAATAGAACTTCGCAATTTTCGTTGGACATCCTAAAACACCTAAGATTTGCAATGTCCATGGGATCGGTGTAAATCTAATCATCAATCTCTTTGAATTTTCGGTATTTGTCAGCCTCATCATTCAACCCTTCATTAGGGATAACAACTAATCATTATGGGTTCTTATGGATGAGAATAATAAACCATGAAAGATGATCGATAAACTGAAGGATAAAAATGTGTTTTTGTAAGTTGTTAGTTTTAATTTGCTTTTGCAGTTCGTGGGTTTCCCCCCAGCGTTGTTTACTTGAAAACGTAATGATTTAGTGAGCTGAACCATGTAAAAACAAACAGACCTTGATCAGATACTATTGAGGCTTGAATATATTTAGTTCATTTGGTGAAGTGGAATATATCATCTTGTTGGAAAGTATTCTTCTGCTCATAGTTTATGGAAAATCTTTCATATATATGAAGGCTACCTTTCTTTATAGTTCGTAGTTTCAAAATAAGTAGATGCTCTTGGTGTAATTCATGCTGCATTTTTTGCTTTTTACTTGCAGCTGTCGTGAATGAGAGAATTCAAGAAGCTCACCAAGATAAATCTGCACCCATGATGTTGCTTTTTCCAGGTATTAAATTCTTTAGTTTTGTCTTCGATTTATGAGATGTTAAAACTGTCTTTGATTTAATACCTGAAAATTTATCTTCATTTATTTTCCTTCTTTCTTTGTATAGAAGGGACAACTACAAATGGGGATTATTTGCTTCCATTTAAAACTGGTGCATTTTTAGCTAAAGCTCCTGTTCTTCCTGTTATTTTGAAGTATCCTTATGAGAGGTTCAGCCCTGCATGGGATTCCATATCCGGGGTGCGTTATTAGATGCTACACATTATAATTTGGAAAATGATTCCCTGTATTATATTTCTCAAATGTTCCAATATTGTCTCCATTTTTCAGGTCAGACATGTGATCTTGCTGCTTAGTCAGTTTGTAAATAATATGACGGTGACAAGGTTGCCTGTTTATTACCCCTCACAAGAAGAGAAGGATAACCCAAAACTGTATGCAGAAAATGTCCGGAGATTGATGGCTCGTGAGGTATGTTTATAGATTTACTTTTAATTTATCCCAGTCACTATTTGTTCCTCCCTTATATTCACTTATGTGGTCAGACGCTTATCTTTTAAACCTTGATACTATCATCTATATTTGTGGATCCAACATTTTTGTACTTGTACCGTGTGGAAATGTAAATAGCTTTTATTATTTTTTGAAACGTAAGGATTTCCCTCAATTTTCCAAGTCGAACAAGTCTCTTTGACCTTGGGAGTCTGACTTTCGCATTTATTCTTTTAGAGTAACTCACTAGTTCAGTACATTTGCTTATTGAATAATCGTTCAAAATATTGAAAATGCACCTTTCAGTCTAAATAAGTTGCAGTATCTGGCTCGGTGAAAGTTAGTTTCAAAAGCTCGATCAAGTTCCTTCACTGTTAAAATTTGATGACGTATGTTAGTTATTTATTTTTGGGTTAAAATTGATGATTTGGTTTTACGAGCAGCATGTGCCATGCACATGTTTTAAAATGAATGGCATTTTCCTCCTTTGTTCCCTTTCTCTGCAACACCTCATCTTTATCATAATCATGTCTTATTGTCTAATTATCAATAATGTTGGTTGTGCAGGGTAACTTAATAATGTCAGATATCGGTTTGGCTGAGAAACGAGTATATCATGCGGCTCTGAATGGTAGGCCTACTGTTTTGCATCAGAAAGAAGATTGATAGGCCCTTAAAAATGATAACTTAGTTCCCAATGGGTGTACAGTTTGAAAACACAGCAAGGCAAAACCATATGCAAATGTTTCCTGTGTGTAACGTTATATCAATCTTGGGAAAATTTAAACTGAATAAAGTGTGTTGTCAAACCGTTAAGTATATGATGATGATGGTGATGATACTGGGTTTCTTTTATCAGACTTTCTTTCTTTCAGTTTGGCCCTAGAAGCTGATTAAGTGTCTTTTTTTTGGGCCTGAAGCATCTCTTTTGTGTTTCTGCAGGTTTGTTTTGACGATAGTTTCAGATACAGATACGCCATCTGTATATATATATTTTTTACTATTTCTTTTCCTCAAGAAAAAAAGAAAGAAAATTTAGTGAAATTTATAGAAAAGTATGGCTGTACGCCTGTACTTATCAAATGATTTGGTTCAAAAATGTTCACTGGAGTATGGCCTGGACATGACATCATCATGCAGAAGTTCAATGGTAAACCAGAGAGCTGGCAAAGTTTCGTCTACATGCTTATGACGAAGATCGGATTTCATTTGTTTGGTTTATCGCTGCTGAATGTCCAACGATCTTTAGATAAAGATGTCTCATGTATTGTATTATATGGTGTAACTTATTGTCTATCCCAGTAGGAAAGATTAATGAACAAGCTACTCAAGGGTCCCAAATTTTGATACATGAAATTAACCCATTTTGTATGGTATCAAGTCAATTATGTTTTGATGGCAAGGGTGGAGGGAGAGTGGTAACAAAAAAACACCACCTCAATCAGAACACCAACCAAGAATATAGCACATCTACAGTACACACAACGCCAAAAAGAGTGTCTTTCGATAAGAGAAAGCAGGTTTTAGGGTGCGGGTCACCACAATTTTCTACTTGTGTGGCTACAACGCGAGAAAGAAAAACCCCTCACCAAGGCGTGACAAGGATGGCGTGCAACGCCTATTCCGAGCTTTTTCCGAAACACACCAAAGATTGAGGTCAACCAGATCGAATATAGAAGGTTGTGTTAGATGGTTTTTTTTTTTTAAACATATGTGTTAGATGGTTTAAGTAGTCAAAAAGCCGGCTAACAAATGTCTTCAAATCATTTAGTTAAGAAGGAAGTTATTATTTTAGTAGTATGGCTTTCATAATCATATTTAAGGGGCTAGTTATTGTAAAACAATTATATCTTTACTCTACCCCCAATTGGCTTAAATCAGATTTTAAAATAATTAGATTGCCCTTCATCCTTATTCATTATTTTAAACATCTTTACTTGATATACTTATAATACCCCTATTAATTTATTAATTATACTTTCCTTATTCTTTTAGTCAAACTTCTCTTCTTATATAATTACCTTATTTACTTATCAATTTTATTTATTATAACTTATAATTTATAATTTTATAATTATGAAAACTAATAATAATTTTTTTTAATTCATCGGAACATTATTTTCTATACTTTGTGCGGTACTATTCTATCATTTTATTACACAAATGAACGTTGTCACAACACCTCGCACGCTGTATATTTTCACCGCCGCATCGCGCGTGCATTCATCTAGTATTAAAGTAAAACAAATTGAATAAGATCTTGACCATTAGATCATGATAAAACTGATGTACGAAGATTCATAGAGCACAAGTATATACAATGATGCACGAAACTTTTCATGATGCACAACGATTTTTAGTAAAGAGTAAATGATTGTTTTATTTGTTTTACGTTAATACTTGTTTTATTTGAACCGGAACTCATTTAATACAGTTAATCTTTTGAAAAGTCGAAATAACGGCCGTTCTAAAATAAAAAAAAAAAGACGAAATAACAAACAAAAGATGTTTGGTGGACCAGTTTAATAATTCAACCTATTTTGACCGGTACAAACACACCAAATCACAATTTTAATCTGCCATGATGTTCCCATCTTGCAGCTCTTAAAGAAAGATCATTTTTGAGTTACTTAAAGCGGATCAAACAATTTGAGGTAAAAACCATCGTTTGGGATGGTAAGAAAAAACCAACCAGTGAGAGCAACTTCTCTACTTGCATAAACCCGAGTTAATAAATACATCGATTCTCCTAAAGCTTTGGATAGTTTGATTACATCATACACAACTAAGTAACGATCAAACCATAACCGCCTTTTTAGGAGATTTCTCAAACAAACAAAAAACCAAACTCTAACCAGTAACCTTCTTGTCATTTGGAACACGAGGTCTCAATGGTAAGCACCCCTTCAAAGGTGACTGCAGAAACAATGAAGAGGTTGACAGGTGTTTCTGCCTTGATGAAACTGATGCCAGGCAGCTAAAACTACTGCTTCTTAGCCTTCGCTTCTCGCTTTCACTCTCTAATGTTAAGCAACGAGGATCCTGCTGCACAGCTGACACTCTAAGGGCTTCTGGTAAAACACAGCTAAAAGCCGAACCTGCAATTTACGAGGTCATTCAACAATTTAGTTATCCAAAGTGCATTTAACGTTGAGAACTACAGGAAACAGTCTTGACTGATTTACTTATAAAAATGGGCCAATTTGGATTCTATTTTAACGTCAATGAGCAAATGAGTTGTAAAATATTTCGTCAACCAAAACTATAAGTTCACGAGTTACAAGACCACCTGAACGGCACATTTTACAAATTTAGTTACAAACACATGTTCAAGAGACAAAATGTTACCCAGTTTAGCCAGTCGATTAACCCATTTTGGGATTTGCTTGCCAGTCAACTTGTAGCAAATGTCGTTGCAGAAATGGTTACAGTTCTTGACAATTAGGTGATATGTGTCACCATTGTAGTTTGCAGCATGATGCTCCATGAACTCTCTGACCTGAGCAGGGTTCAAACATGTAGTCCCAATTAATATTGACCTCCTAAACTTGAACCCTGGGCATTGCCTTGGTTCGACTTCAAACACACCACTAGTTGGATAGTCGTGAGCTCCAAATGCATATTCTACACCATGAACTGTCAAGTGCAGCCATAATGCATCAGAAACTTTTGTTATTTCACAAGAGTTGTTAGTCTCAAATAGGAGAAGATAAAAAGAAAAAAAACTTATGAATCTTTAGCAAGTCAAATGGATGCATGCTTCAAAGGAAACATATTTAATGATTAAAGGCTGCCCAAAGTTTATTTTAATATCATCTTATCAACAAAAATGATTCTTAGTAAATAGTATAACTTTTGCAATCATATATTTGGCACCTTAATTATCATATTTTTTTTTTTTTTTTTTTTGCACAATTCTATGTTACACAACCCGCCTGACATGCCCATTTTGCCACCCCAATTCTTAGTAAATTAACAACTTTTGTAATAATATTTAGCTTACAAATTATCAATAAAGATAATTGGCATCAATTTCATGTTACTGAACCCGCCCAACAGCCCATTTTGCAATCTCCAATAACTTTATCGTCCAAATACATTGCAGGAAAATACGGGAAGAAGGTTATTTCCCTAGATCGCTAGCTCAAAAAGAAAGCTTTACTACCATTATGTGTAAATGAGTCAAGACTTCAGACCAGAATACATTTAAACATGCAAATGGGAAGAGGATAACTAACAGAATAGTGATCGGGCCATATAGGTACAGGTTAATTAACAAGAGATATCATAAGATTGCTACAAGTAGCCTCGTTCATCATGAAAAGACATCGTTATACACATCATTCGTTAATAAACATAATAAAAAGAAGATAATCCCATTCTAGTAATTTAAACAAGAAAAATGAGCTACATACCTTCTACACCAGAGTGAAAGATGCCAAAGCCAGCCCAGTAAGCATAGCCATTCATTGGTGTCAAGTCATAAACATTAAGAAACACTGGTGTGTTTCCTGGCCCATATTCGGCTTTACTTTTTGGGAAAAAACAAAAACGAGTGGCTGATTTCCCTTTTAAACGGAGAGGTACTATGGACTTTAGCACTTTCTTTGTTACAAATTTCATCGTGCTTCTAGAGTTCTAGTGATTGAGGCTTGAAGCCAGACGACACTAAGCACTATCCACTTCCATCCTACATAAACACAAAATTTCAGTAACGGAAAACTTTCATGCCAACAAAGAACAATAGAAGGAGGAAATCAACAATAGTATAACTTTTCATAATAAGATAAATCTAAGTCATAACTTTTTGTTACAAAAAGAACTTCTAAACAACAACTCTCATTGCTATCAGTTTGTCATTTTATATCTGACAATTAGCAATAGTCACTCTACTCAACCATAAAAAAATGTAAAAGAAATGCAAATAGTATTAATATTCTAATTTCCAACAACCAATTTGGATCAGTTGACAATCTGACAAATATAATATTTTGCCAGCTACTTATATTTATTGCACTTCCATTTACTTGCTTAAAACATAATTTATACATAAACTCTTTGAGTTGACTTTGACATCTTGATGGAATACAAATAGAATCTTAATAACATTAACATACATATCATGAAGTGTCACCAGCAAAATCATTCCAAAGGATATGCAAAAATGATAGTTAACTTAAAGGGGCCGTCTTCCAACACAGGTCAGAGGGCATGAGTGGGAGCCCATGAATATAATCAAGTATACGACCCCTTAACCAACTAGTCATATGTAGCTTTCACGTATCCATAAACGAATAAAGATAGGATTATAATCTTTAGTTCGAATTCATATATCCTTGAACATTTCAACATTACATACAATCATGGTTACCTTATTAGAGTACACCTTATTAAACTACCCATGTGCATTAAGACCATAATGGATAGGCAGCATAGCAACTTTAAGTAAAATCATAAATTAAGGCTGTATTGATATCTGAATTTACTCGTTTACTTCAAAAACCTGAGGTATCAATTAAATTAGAATATGTGTTGATGGTTACAGGAGCTATATGAAACCAATCAATGCATATGTACTATTGTACCAAGTGATAACAATTTCTTATCAAACAGAGTGAAATTAATGGCACGTCATACATTACTTATTTTCTCTCTTTCTATCACAAAAAATGAATTTCGAAAACATTCTTTTCATCTTTCCATCATCAATGCACACAAATCACATAACAATGAGTAACTTCATTTTTAAATAGCCGTTCCAAAAAAGAAAGAAAAAAAAGATTACAACATCAAAAAGCATATTTGTAAAAATATTTGGAAAAGGAAAGGTAATCGGGCGTCATTAAAGGCTTTGCTATCAGGGAAATCTCTTTCTACCGGTAATCTATCTTTTTTGTATGTCAAACATATAGATTGTTTATTATTCTTGAAATTACAATTAGAAAAATTGTATGCAAGTCAAGTTCAAACACCTAATTGTTGAATTTCACACACTTTTACATTATCATCAAACCTGCTTGCTCAACTACTAACTTCCGGAAAACGACAAAGAGCACACGACTAGAGAGAAATACAGAAAGAAAAAACACATGAATAACAGATCAAAAAGAATTTTCAATTACTCACAAGTATCACACCTTGCCCAAAACACACACCCAAAAGTAATAAAAGAAAAAAGAAAAAAAAAGAACACACATTTCATGTGAGGTCAAAAAAGGGAAAAAGAAACAGAATACACATGTCCTTTTTTACCAACACACAAACTTTCATAAACATATAGTTAACAAATAAAATAAACATATATTATCTCCAAAAGAATTTCTACCTAACAAAGTGTACTCCCAAAACACACATTGTACAGATTTATTCAGCCACACTCTTGCCGGAGGTCTTTTGGGATGCACCATACGTATGACTGTCTATACCCCAACTCCCCCATAACCCACCTATCTGGCGGGTTTGGCTATAGTTGTTGTAAAATGTACTCCCAAATTCTAATTTTTTTTATTATATAAAACTATCAACTAGTTATTGCAAATTCATCCTTAAATTATCTGCATTTATATAAATTCAGCTTAAACATAGAAAAAATCATCAAATTATGCCAGATCTTGTACCAAACTATATAAATCACGAAACCCAGATCAGAAACAACAAAATTCACAATTCATTGTGGATAACACACAAATATACTGAAAACAAGCAGTAAATATCAAATGGTAAAATTATAGATGCATATAATTGATATATATATATATATATATATATATATATGTATGTATTGATAAAGAATATGAATGTACTTGAAAAGAAGAAATTCAAGAAACATAAAAACTTACAGTGTGGAAGCAAAACAGCATATGGGTAATGCAAGATTTACAAGAAAGAATTGAAATTTGGATGAAAGTTTGAAACTTGAAGTGCTTTGAGTGAATTTATATATACACACAGTAAGTGTGTGTAAGGGAGAAAGAGAGAAGGGAAATGGAGAGTGGCAGGCACTTGACACCCTATAACCCCTTCCACTTTGTCTTTCATTCATCAACCAATAATTTAACCATAAATAACAACTATTTAATTTGGCTAGCATTAAATTAAATTAAAATAACAATGATTTATTAATAACTAGAGAAATTAACTCGTGTTTCGTTATGGTTAGGGCTGTCAATCGGGTCGACCCACGTCCGGGTCAGAAATCTCTGACCCTAACCCGACCCATTAAAAGTTTCGGGTCAAAAATCTCGACCCTGACCCGACCCGGGTCAACCCGGGTCGACCCGGGTC
>JAOEHQ010014886.1:0-15535 GCA_025447715.1 Asclepias incarnata
TTTAAATTTGAATTTATAAGTCTTTTTATTTGCATTTATTTAATAATTTGTTTTATTTTAAAAATGTCATTAACCTCCCAGGTATTTGACACGGGACTAAATCTAGTAAGTGATACTAAATTATAAGTTAGAAGCATAGATATATTATTATTAGTTAATTAATTTAACATGTTCTATGGAATAAATAAATAAGTTTTTTTTATATCTACCTACCAATATAATAAAACAGGATTGAAACATTTATCACGTGACACTTGGCACCTTTATTGAGCAACATGTGTCCACATTTAAATTAGACTATCAGGAGTGAGGGCTCATGATGGAAGCCCTCATGGGGGCATCTCCTGACATGTGGCGCCCAGTCAGCACAGGAGATGCCCCTCCTTTTTCCTGTAGTGAGGGCTCATGATGGACGCCTTACTTTTTCTATTTTTTATATATTGTGTTTGACTCTTTTTTTTCTTTTTTTTTTAGTTTACTAAAATTTTTTAAAAACTTAATAAAAGTAAATAATACATAAAACATATATTATACATAATACAAAATAATACATAACTAGTTAATACGCTGCGCGTTGCAGCAGTTGAAAATATACAGTATTGAACAACATGGTTATGGGTGTTTAACATGTCTTGAGTAAAGAGTTGTAGGACTGTGAATTATTGTATTAAGAAATTAAAGGAGGGTTTATAACCAAATAGATATATCTTGATGACATTATTAAAATCTCACTGTAGCATGGAACCCCAAAAGTAACGATATTTAATATAAACATAAAAGTTACATTCTTGGGTAGTTAGTATCTACAAAGGAGCATCATTAGTTGGTAGTTACAAAAGAATATGATTAGTTAAGCTCTCTAATATTTGCAAAAGTTTAGAGTTGCTTAAGTTTTCAAAAGTCTTGTGATCACAACAAAGCAACTCTATGATAACAAAAGGTAAGTTATATTTGTTCGCAACTTCGTTTATCTTTCAAGTTATGTTGATAGTTCAGTTTCTATTCAATATCTGGTAGATTGTTAGCAGATAACCAACACCAGGAACATGTGTTTTTCTTTCTACACAAACAAATGCAATATTCACAATTGTATTTAGTATCACAAAAAAACCAATAGCAGGACCCATATGAAACCATAGGTGAAACATTATGCTAAATCATTCAACTCCTACTTGGCAATTATAGACTATGAAATCCAGTATAGACGGCCCAATGTAAAAACCGCACCATATTCTATTATGACCAATCCACCAAAATCCAATTGTAAATCCCATAAAATACAATTTCTGCTCGTGTGCTTTTGACTTATTAAAGTCAAACCTGCAATAACATATCCATTCCTAACACAATCACTATACCATCCTTTAATGTCACTTGCAGACTAAAAAATTATCCCAAAAATAATACTCCCCATTCCAAACAGGGGCTCCTCACTGCCAAAAATCATAACATTAACACAACCAATAATAACATTTAACCTAAAAATTATCTGCCATTGACTACAAAAAGTCTAACCTGCTCCATTCTAACTGTTACCAAAAAGCCCAAAAAAAAAAAATCTTACTTTCTGCAGGTAGCATCTTTGCAATAAAATTAACAAACCATAACCCATACTCTTTGCAACGTAAGTCATCATACTACAGCCCTATACAAATCCATATTTCAACTACATGCACCTTCCTACTTTGTTTAAATGCCAAAAAAGATTTGATATATAAAACGACGAATCATTTTTTTATATATATAAAATATCAAGAAAACCAATGGTCACCTGTGATCTCTTTAATGTTTTGGATTGTTTTATTTACATTTTTTTATAAAAACATTATTATTTTTTTGAAGTCTAAACTCTAGAATTTGAAATTTTCCAAACATATATAACCACCTTATTTTAACTTTAGACTTAGATTATAAAAATATCGATGTCTTCCATTTTTAAGCCTAAAGCTAAGTTATGTTAGGGGGTTATCAATCCATTAAAACCAACCAAACCATCCGGTAGTTTGAAAGACCAAAACCGAATCGAGTGAGTTCGTTTGTCTCTATAATTAAATCGTATAAAACGAACCAAAACCAAATTAAAATAAAAACATTTTTAAAAGTATATCTATATCTTTTCCTACACTTTATACATATTATATTATTATTTTTTTAAACTTGGAAAATGGGATGAAATGAGAGAAAGGTTACCAACCTTTCTGGATTGGATTTGAAAGTGCACTGCTTGCTATGGCGTGGAAGATTGGAGAAAGCTTATCTTTTTTACCAACATCTAAATGTTATCTTTTTAATCATAGAGACGGTGTATGTGTGATAGAATACTTGTATATGCTTCTAAAGTGATACTTTTAGCTACAGTACATGATACTCACAAATAAAAGTTACTTTTTAAATAATAATGTAAATTTCTAAAAACATAACTAAATAAAAGTTTTCACATAATACTAAATAATTAAAAATAAAAACACCAAACTAAGCGTCGTCGTCACTAACATATTCCCCGAGGTCTGCGAGTTGTTCGTCATCGGGGTCAAAGTCATGTGGTGTGGTTGACCATAAATGGCCAATCAAATCCGCTGTGAGCATGTTGTGTGTTTCCCCAGCTTTTGACGGCATGAAGATTTTGAAGTCGTCGTTCCATTGGAGTTTGTTTATGCCAATAAGTCGGTTGTAGAGTAGGGTCTTCCGGGTTGTAGTATTGACAAATAGCTTTGTCTTCGTCCTCCAAAATCATGTTATGCAAAATGATACAAGCATATAAGACGTCTTGCATTCTCTCTTTGTCCCAATATCGTCCCAATATATTCTAAAAACCCAAAAATGTGTAAACTAAACTAAACTAATATATTCTAAAAACTAAAAAATGTGTAAACTAAACTAAACTAAACTAATATATTTTAAAACTAATATAACAATACATAAAGTAAAAAATATATTAATAGTAAAAAAATACATAAACTAATTTTTAGAAAAATACCTCTACAAAAATGGGCCAATGCCTCCCGTGAGGTCCTCTTCGCCATTTGCAAGTACTCGTCAAGTAAGTCACTCGCCACGCCGTATGCTAGTTGTCGAATTGTGGCCGTACACTTTTGAAGCGCGGTGAAACCTAACTTTCCAGCGGCATCGTATCTTTGTTGAAAATATAGACACTCCCTCTCCAAGTCGGCGGTTATCCTCAAAAACAAACCCTTTTGCATACAAAAGCGTCGCCTAAATTGTCTCGCGTTGTAAGTCGGTTCGTCCGCAAAGTAATCATGCATCAATCTTTCTTGCGCCTCTACACGACGGCGTACAAGTACTACCCTTCTTCTAAACCGCGGTTCGTCATCATCTTCCCCCTCTTCTTCTTGCGCGACTCGCGTGACTAGATTAATGGTTAAAGAAACCGCACTCTCGACGGCGTCATCGTAATCGTCCGATCCCATATAATCGAAAGAGGACGATGATGACGAAGAATCGGTCAGATACATATTAGTATGTGTGTGGTATAATTTATAGTATGTATGTGTGTGTTTGGATGTGTTGTGTTTAGATTTTGAATGAAAAAATATGTATGAAATAAGTAGTATATATAGTATATATGGAAAGGAAAAAAGTAAATTATTATTATTTTCTTCTAGCCGTTGCTGCCAATAGAGCCGTTGGCTCACAAACCGCAAAATTTTTTACCCCGTCTCATACCCGCCATTGACCCAGTCAAACCCCCTTGGAACGCCACCCGGGGCGGTGTGTCCAGCGTTCCCATGCATCCCGATGGCAAGTAACGCCCCGCTCCGCTCAGTCTTAGATTTTCTAATTTTAGTTTATATTATTATATTATATTATATTTATATCAACTATCCTTATTTAATATGATTCTTTATTATCAACTTACTTATAAAACTTTATACTAACTATTTATCCATTTAAATTACATCTACGATTAGCATACTATATCATACTATATATAAATTTTTATTAAACATACCATATATATCATACAAAAATTATGTATGTTGCAAACTATAGTAAATCCATCGATGCTACAAAATCATTGTAGTTTACTTTAATATATCTATGTTTTAACTTATTATTTAATTTAATATTATTAGTTATTTAATTATTTATTATAACTTAATATTATATTTTAATATCTATGTTACCAAATGCATGTACGTGATGAAGCATGTTCAAATTTTATTTTCTTTAGAAAAAAATAACTAATTGTACGATAAATATACTCAATCCATATATCGTACGAGTATTAAGACTAGTATCTACCAATAAACTAAAACAGGATTGATGCTTCCTTTAATCGACATGTGGCGCTTTATTTAGGTGGTACGTGTTCTTTTAAATCTATATTTAAAAATTCTACTTTTTAGATACCATAAATAGTTAAACTTTTAATTAATTAATATATAAATATAGATACCTAATATAACTAAAATTATGATATTAAAAATCTTATTCTATTCATTGTTACCATAAATATAGATTTCCATCACCACTCCTATTTTCGGTGGTAATTTATAATTTATAATTTACGACATATTATTATTTATAATATATAAAAATTAAATTTATTTATTCTAATCTATGGAATATCTAAATTAATTTGTATTTCTAACTTATAATTTAATATTATTTATTATTTATCCATCTTTAGAAAAAATGATATATATAATCAATCCGTATATCGTACGGGTATTAAAACTAGTATATATATATATATATATATATATATATAAATCGTATATAAAAGCAAAACCCTGATCTCTTGGGCCTAACAATCGAACAGAAAAGAAGACTGCTATGGGCTAATGTTAATATATAAGGCAGGACGGCCCATAAGAAACCTAAAAAAAGGACAGCTTAAAGCCCTTTTGGATTAAGCCCTAACTAAATCCCCTCTCTCTCTCTCCTCTTCGCTGCCCGAACTTGAATTACAATCAACAACGATTAGCAGCAGCAGCAGCAGAAGGAGAAGATGGTTTGGTTTCAGTGCGAGGATTGTGGTGACAACCTTAAGAAACCAAAGCTCCCTAATCATTTCAGAGTTTGCTCTGCTAACAAGGTAACCTTTTTTTCTTTTCTTTTTTCTTTCTTTCTTAAATTGTAAACTGCTGATATTTTATTATATTTATGTATGTATGCAGTTATCATGTATCGATTGTGGACAAATGTTTGGGCAACAGACTGTTCAAGGACACACCCAATGCATCACCGAAATGGTGCCATTTCTACTTTCTATTTTCTATTTTTATATAATAATAATTGTTAATTTTTATCTGTGTTTTGATGATGTATTCGCGATTTGTGAAGTGAATAAGATGTGTCGGTGTAGTATATTATACATGTAACTACTACCAATATTGTTATAATAATTACAAATTAAAACATAAAGTTTAGGCACTTATTTAAACTTGGTATTATAACTAATGGACTTGCTATATTTTGTATATATATATATTAATGTATGTATGTAGTTGTTTTTCCCCTGGTAGTTAGACACTTAGATACTAATGATGATATTAAACGTTATCTTAGTTGAAATTTACATATATCTTATTAGTGGCAATTGGTACAGACTTTTTATTTCAATTTTATGGTAAATACATGAGAAAACCATTTGCAAAGTGTTGCCAACTGGCAACAGCTGCAAGTAACAATACGTGGAAGATTATGTTGAACTTATGCTCTATACAGACTTGGTGCCCTCTAAGTAGAGTGTCCGACAATAATGAGGAACGTGATCATTTTCACAAAATCCTCCTCTTCGGAACCAACCGAGATTTTACCCTTAAAGTTGCAAGTTTTGGGAATTGAATTTGGGTCTTCATTGGATATTCCCCAGCCACCAACTGCTTGCTACCCCCATTTGCGTTATTCCTCAACCGGAATTGAGCTGCATCTCTTTTAAACTTACCCTTCTGCTTCTCTTTTAAATTACGACTAAGTTAACAACCTCAATATATTTAATTGAGCTGCATTCGTTGTGTTAGTGCTTTGACCTTGAGACCATCACTCTATGGATCTTACCCTTCTGCTTCTCTTTTAAACTTAGTCGTAATTTATTTAATTTTTTAGACGTATGCATTAACACAAGTATTTCTCACATTGCCTTCAATTTGAGTTAACTTATGAAATGTAGGCAAGGTATATAAAGGGAAACAAGAAGGTACATATTAATTGGAATTATGTTTTTGGATGCTACATTTAGCACCCATCTGCTTCTCGTTTAATCAGCTACTGTTTTGTTCACCATCTATCCATTGCACCCAAAGTAGGATCTGAAATCTGATATGCTTGTGACTTCATTTCACTTTATTGAGTTTTGAGCACCGTGCGTTGGACATATTGGTTACTTTCTTTTGTTTTGTTTTCAGGAAAAGTATGGTCCAAAGGGCCAAGCTAAACCTTCTAACGGCACACCCGGAAAACCCAATAGTTCCTCAAAGCCAAAACCAGAGGTTGACATACATGTAGGATTATCAGAACGTCCTCCATGGTTCTGCAGGTTTGCTAAATGAAGTTTTTATTCCTTTTAATTGATCACTCAATAGTTCAGACTGTAAAGGGTTTTATGAAATGACTTTGAAAGGATATCTTATAGACTAATCTTTTTCTATTTTTTTTGGATATTGAGTACCAACACTGTTATTCGTTCTTTAATTGACATGCAGTCTTTGCAATACAAGTGCTACTAGTCAGCAAACCCTGCTTCAACATGCTGATGGGAAGAAACACAGGGCGAAAGCACGAGCTTTTCATGCGTCAAAGCAACCACCTAAGGAGTCAGAGGAACCCACACCTAACACAGAAAGTAAATCAGAAACCATAGAAAAGAGTGATTTGTCAGTGAACAAAGATGTTAAGGAATCAAATACATCTGAAAGTAAGAAGAGAAAGCTTGAAGCATCTGCAAACAATGGTGAAGGCAAAGCAGCTGGAGAATTGGGCAATGGTGAAGTGATTGAGGATGCGAATGCAGAATCAGAGAAAACCAAGAAAGCCAAAGGTAACAAGGAAGATGGAGAGAAGAGCATAAAGTGGAAGAAGATAATAACAGCAATCTTGAAATCTGTATGTTTACTAAACTACTTTCAAATACACCTTGTTTCTGTCTATTTGAAGTGTTTATGCTATGTCGATCCACTAAGGGTGGCAAAATGGGCAGGTTAAAACGGGCTTTTTTTTGTGCATATGAAAAAGGGTGGGGTCCTTCTGAGCTGCAGCACCTTTTTTGTTTTTGCATATGTTTTCTTAAATAGTTAGTGTGTTAAGTATGATTTAAAAACTATATTTGTTGACCCTTTTTTTAGTTAATTTTTGTAGCTTAATCAGTTGACCCGTTGAAGATAAATTATAACCAAATCAACCATGTGTCTTCTTAATGGGTTAAAATTGCCACCTCTGTCCAAACTCACTCTGATTTTACTAGTGCCTATTTTCAGTGTGCATTTTTCCTTCTAAAAGGCTGCATTTTCTGTATCTGACAGAATCCTGATGGCACTTTGAAGATGAGAAAATTACGAACACAAGTTCTGAAAACTCTTAGGGAATGTGGTTCAACAATAGATGAGAACCAGCTCATTGATACACTTGAGCAGAAGGTCAGTCTAACACGACATTCAACTTTAGTTTCACCCGTGTCACTTTTTACCCTTTGGTTGATTCTAACAAAATTCTTTGTGCAGATAAATTCAAGCTCCAAATTTGCCGTTAATGGGAAGCATGTACAATTGGTTGCCAAAAGTTAATGGCAGGCTTTTTGCTTGCATCTTGAATCCCTAGGAAATTGCATATTAGTGGGAGTGGAAGGCAAGTCCCATGCCCTAACTTAAATGGGTAATTGAATCTAGTATTTTTGCTATAAGCTAATGTAGATGAAAATTTTGTAAGACGCTCATAATTTATAAACAAATGAAGAGGAGCCTTCTTTCTGCTATTTTTACCTGATTGAGTTTTAAGTTGGTTTTCACTTCAATGAATCATGAAGCCAAATATCAGACTTGTTTTGTACAGTCTTCAAATTGTGTCCAATTGGAACGGCAGCATAAAAGGACAACAAACTGAACCTGTATGCCTGGATGACATTCACAGACCTAAGGATCAATGTCTCCAATTGAGACGGCAGCATAACAGGGTAACAAACTGCACCGGTATAATTTCCTTGAGAGAAATTTGGGAGTTATTTTGGTCATGGCCGAGTAAATACGACTATGGATTTTGCTTTTTCTTCAACAATTACTAATGTGTAATGTGTAATATGGACAGTTCATGACCAAACCAGGTGGTGCGAAGATCCAATATTAGATAAGATATGGCGAGGCAAAGGTGGCAAATTTTGACTCATTTATTCATGAGCAAGTCAATATGAGTTGTGTTTAATCTTAATTAGGTGGTTTGAGCCGTCCGATGGGCGGTGTTAGTTTTTGGAAGCGTATGCTTGATTGGTCGGGAGCTAAAGGAAAACACGAACTTTTTCAAGGTAATATGTAGTATTTGTGGTTAAAAAAATGTATTTGCCATGTGTCAGATAAAATATGAAAATGCCTAAAATTTAAAATGAAATATTTAATGTCAAAATGTCAGAGATCAAAACTTTTGGTGTCTGAAATTTATAAAAAAAAACTTTTAGTATCAAAATGTAAAGGTTGGAAATTAAAAAATAAAACTTTTAAAGGGGTTTAAAAAAAAGCAAATAAAATAAATAAATACGAAATTTAAAACTTTTGTGTGAAAGTGAAAAGAGTTCGTTTGATGACTAAAATCTAAAATGAAATCTATATAATGTCAAAATGGTAATGATTAAAACTTTTGGTGTCCAAAATTTTTTAAAAAAACTTTAATATCAAAATACAAAGGATAAAACTTATAAAGTAGTTATAAAAAGCAAAAAAAAAAAAAAAAAAAAAAAGAAGAAAAGTTTTAAAAATAAGGGGTTCAAAACACAACAAAAAAAATATAACATAAGATTTTGTCTGGACAATTGTCTACCAAAAGTATAACATCTGAAACTCAAATATGAAATCAAAATAGAAAATGCTAATAACAAAACACGTGCAGAAAATCCAGTAACAAGGTACAGCTCCCAATAGCAAATGCTCAATACCAAATTGCTAAGATTTTAGTTCACTGAGACGGAAACATTTGTAAGAATCCTGTGTACAAAAGTACTTTGTAGGAAACACTTGTCACGATATTGTACAGTTGAGTCGGTATACAAGGATGTGTGTCGATAACACAATTTTATACTATTTTCATGTTCATTAAGACTTGTATTTGTATCTACAAGCTGCTGGCTGCAGTACTACTTCAATCAAGTAAATATCAAAAGATCATCTTGCTTGAACATCAGCTAGAAGAGTAGGATCATTGCTACAATAAACAAGATAAGAGAACACCCCATTGCCTGCAATCACAATGATTCATGCTAAGTAAATATACTGCCTAGAGCGGGAAATCCAAACCCATTTATACGTCGCATTAGGTTAAATCTTATTACAAACAAGCCAAATGCATAAATATCAAAAAGAAATAAAGGTCTAAATCTCATGCATTGCTTGCTTTTATTAAAAATAATAGATCATAATACTCGTACAAGTTTTCATCGATCAACTTTAATGTTATTATTCATTTATGAAATCTAAAAGGTGAACAAAAATATGTTCACATTCAACCCAAACTGTTTTGACCTATTACCTAACCAGCCCGACCCACCCATTTTGCGACTTATATTTTGCATACGCACACAGACTTACAGCAATTGCAGAAGCAGCAAGACCTGCACGTTCCCTAGGATCTTTTCTATAATAATTGCCTAAGTATAGAAATGTGGCATAGTACCACATCAAAGGGCATGCAAAGCCTATTAAGAAGCTGAAAGAAAAATAGAGTTAACCAAGATATTTACGGACAAAGGGAGGGGGGGTGGGTGGTTAAGGAGTCCATGGAAAGTGAGAATATACGATACTTACGAAAACCATCCAATTCCACAGCCGAAACAAGGGAGGGGCTTGTCATAAAGTCCTTGTTGGAAGTCGTCACCGTCCTTGATAAGCGCATACTTTCCTTTCTCACGATCATTGTTATTTGATGTATGCCCTGCCATCAACATGTGTCTCTCCTACATAAGTATAGCCACTCCCACAACTTTTTATCCAAGTTAATACACACAAATGGAAACAAGATATCAGCAAGACAAACCGCCCTTTCATTTAAGCTATTCAAAAATTTTGCTGGGCCTTGTTACTTGTTATTTAGGAAAAAGGAATATTGCTAATGGAGGGTAATGGTGTAACTGGATGGCATATTTAATGTCTTGGCAGTGAAGGTGCCACAAAAGCATCAATACTAGTAAGTCAACCATAATTTATACATTACGTGATCAATTACACAATTGAACACGTATCATAGAGATCTAAACAAAATAGAAATCATAATAATTTGCATTACCGGGAAATATGTTCTTCATCATTTGGTTTTATAATATATTTGACATAGTAAACTAACGACAACGATTCTTAGAAGATCGACTACATCACCCAGAATATCTACCTTTAAACATTGAAAATAAGCGAGACGATGGCCTCAAAAGATCAAGATGCTTATCCGAAACTGATTTCACCAATTCAAGGCCATTTTTCAAAACCTTTCCCTCCTCCATAGCAGCATCTGTGAAACCATAAAGTCCCAATTCGTAGTTATTAGCATTAGATTTAGGGTTTCCATCAAAAAACAGTTGGTTGTACGTGTATTTTCCCATGATCTATTTTATAAAAACCAGATTTCTATTTTGACAGGTATTACTTCAATTCTACACATTTCCTCATGCAAGTACTAAGATTTCTATCTTACTGAGTTATGGTAGCAGTGAGTTTGAAAGACTATGAAAATAATAACTTTCCGGTGAACCTTGAGTTCTTTCTCTCTTTTTTTTTTCTTCCCCCTTTTATGAATGGGCTCGATAGTAACATAGAGAGGATCAGTTGGAAAGATAGTCTTAACCATAAGTCACTTGGAGGGGAATATTGAAGAGAGTTTTAAGCAAGTACTGTTGCAGATAGATAACTCTTTTGATGGGATTTTTTTTTATGCAGTGTGGTCCGTGCAGATGTTTCCCGAAGGCATGGGAGTTTCATTTTTGTGTAAATTGTCTCTTTATTATTTTTTCAGACTTCTTGTTTCCTACACAGGGTTTGCTGTTGTTATTAATAAAGTGTTATAGCAGAGTATTCAACCATGTACTTCATGGCTCCAATCCAATCTCTCATATAAGATGACATTTTTTTGTTTTATGGAACTAAGGGGACACTAACTTTAACGACTATTATACATCAATCAACTAATCACAGAACAACTGTCTTGTATCAATCAACTTGAATAAAATCAGATAATACATCTCATTTAATCCACATTCCAATCGATAACCTCTGCGGACATACAATTGCTATACCGTAATCACGCAGCCTATCATGTTATGCCAGGCTAACAGAATAGAATAGGCAGACAAATCTATATGGATGAATAACAAATAAAACCTCAAAGAAGGGGCAAATACGCTTAGCATATACTCTAGAGAAGCAAACAAAAAGGTGCTAATCCCACATAACATTGAAAAGGTCTGTCCAATAATAGGATAAAGCTATCGATAAAAACGGAATTCAAGGAAGGGTGAAGGGGAACTACTCTGATCCATTTCGACTGGTTGGAAGTTGAAATGTCCAGCAGGCAGGCTGCTCCAAGGCTCCTTGCTATTAATTGTTCAGGTACCTGTTTTGAAAATGTTGGACAGTCTACGTCATATTCAGTTGAATATCATTATCAACTTGAAAATTTCGGTTACATTATCCCATAAAAATAAAAATATAGAAGAAGTAAAGAGAAAGAAAATATTTGTGCGATAAAATTCGGAACATAAACTGTGTTTTTAACAAGAAATCTGCCGCTTGAAAGTTGTCCAACTATTGAAACAAAAGCTTATTCTACAACTAACGACGATGAGTTTTAAATAAAAAACAGTAGTAGAATTCCCCCAAAAAAAATGGTGTTTTAGTGGTTTAAACACAAAAATAAATGGTCATATCCATCCTGTTGTTGAGTTCTGAAAGTTGAATATGTATCAACACTGACATACAGCAGATACATAAAAATGGTCTGTACATGTATCACACTCATACATATATATATATGAGCAAAATCGCAGCGCCAAAATTAAATTAAATTAAATTTACATACATCACAATCACAATCACAATATATATATATATATAAAAAGCCTAAATAATAAGGTGAAATAAATAAATAAATAAAAATATACCTGGCGCACGCAGGGATTACGGATCAGGAATTAGAGAGTGAAATGAGTTATGATAATCAGTGAAATAGAAAAAGAATTGATGATGGTTTTTTATTATAAGAATTGTGAAAGATAACAAAAGAATCAAGGAGAAAAAAAAAAGGGGGTTTTAACTTCCCTTTAATTTAATCAATCAAACACACAACAAACAAAACAAAGAAGAGCTCAATTTGACTCTCTCTCTCTCTCTCTCTCTCTCTCTCTCTCTCACACACACACACAACTCTCTCTCTATATCTATATCTATATCTATATCTATATCTATATCTATCTGTATGTCTAACTATGATTTTGTCGGTTACGCCGAAAACAGTACAATTAAAACTATCCACTGTGACAATCAACCCAATATAACCAAGGTTCCAAAACTCTAGAACTCGGATTCGGATTCGAAATCAGGGTCAGTGAGTCGAGTTGATCGAAATCGGTCCAAAACTTGGTCAACGGTTAGGATTCAAATCAAACTTGGTCAAACTTAGCGGAATCGGTCAAAAATCGGGCTAACTCAGTCATTTTTATTTATTTTTTGTGCAAACGGTTTGTAAAAGAGTTTATGTGGCAAAAAAAACAAGATGTGAGAATATGTAGAAGAAGAAGAGGAAAAGGGAGATGTTTACCTGTAAAAGAAGTAGATGTCGTATAAAGAATGAGATATAGAGATTGAGATATACGAATAATATCTATAATTTCAAAAATTATAGTTTTTCAAAAACTCATGACTCCTCCTCTCGCCGATCCGATCCCGAGTCACGAGTTTTCCAACCTTGAATATAACCCAACCTTTTATTTAAAAATTAATTTCTATCTCTTCCACCTTTGTACTTTTCATATAAAAAAATTAAAGCTTCCCAACTTTGTACTTTTCATATAAAAAACCCATCATTGAATTTTATGGTAAAAGTAAAACTATTTTAAGCAAGTTAACTACAGCCCTTAAGATTATAGTTAGCAATATCTTTTTTCTTAATTTGCTCAATCTAAAATCTAATAACCTGGTTGTGAGGACAACCCAAGGTTGCAACCCAAAAAAAAGTTTTTTAATAATAGTATGTATCTTTTTATGTAAACAATAATAATTGTAAATTCTATTTATGTATAAAATATTAGATTTGGTTAGGTTGTAAACGTGAGTACAAAGTTGGAACTTGGAAGAGATTGGATTATATTCAATCTCTTCCAAGTTTTTTTATACATAAATAGAATTTACAATAAAAGGTTAACTATAGTTCCAGTGCTGTATTTAACATTTTCTTAAAAAAAAATATATATATACCCAAGAAAAAGTTCACCACAAGAGAAAGGAGGAACCCACTTAATAATAATAATAATAATAATAATAATAATAATAATAATAATAATAATAATAATAATAATAATTTAACAAAAACTTGATAATAATTATAATAATTTAACAAAAATTTGACCAAGGTTCGATCTGTGAGGCAAGCATGTTTTATCAATAATTTCGTTGTCTTGCTTACGGGTGGACGGGTTATTGGATTTTTCCCGAAATTAGAGTCTTGTTGGGTCTGAAATTCTGTACGGCTGGAATAGTGGTCAGCTTAATGGTAGCCGTTGGCTAATGGGTTATCCCGAACAGAGTTTCGGGCTTCAAGTTTGTTTTCCTTTCAAAAAAAAATTAAAATTTTAAAAAATTTTAAATACATTAAAACCACCTCCAAAGTGTCTTATTGATTATAATTCTAATATATTTATTTAGAAGAGAACGGGATGTTTATGACATATTAAAAATAATCAGTGGTTAAGTATGGGCGATTTTTTTAAGGTTTAAGCAATTGCATGAATCTTACTATTCCAATAGCAGATCCATGCAACTAGATTAATTCTCCAATCACAAATCACATAAGTCGGTGCAAAATTACAATTTAATTAAAAGTGGGTCGGTGTTATTTGTGTAGAATTAATTATGTTTTCAAATTAGTGGAACGATGGTTCAATAATAAACTAATAGGCGATTTTCATCCTCCTCACAAACTGATTTAACTTTTTCGCCATGCCTAGGAAAAAACCAAAAGAGATAGGAAAGTCAAATAAAGATGCCGCAAAAACCTATAACGCTAATCCCTCTTCTCTTGTTGATGAACCCTCACAATCTGAACCAACAAGTCTGAATGCTACAGATTACTTTCTAAGATCTAAAACTTCAAACTTTGATCAAAATAAATAAGGAAATATGCAAAAAGATTTTGAAGGATACAATGCCAATTCTCCAGATTTGCCGTCGCGAACTACCACTACAACACCGCCGGCCACCAGTGTGGCTCAGACCACCGATGGGGATTCTGTTGGGGATGCTACTCATTCAGCAGATAACCTGACAAAAGAAAGGGGGGTTCTGAAGCTAGTACGTACACCTTTTTGCTTTGTAAACACTAATCACATACTTGAAAAAGATATGCCAATAACACCAGAGCCTGTCGTCATTGGTCTGGAACACATGAGGAGGTTGCTTCCTATCGAAGATACCATTGGTGATTCCTCTCCTTGTCTTTATGAAGCGGCCATTCGAGCTGCAAATGATCTGACTGCCTCGTCTTGCAAAACACACCTGATCCTAGTTTGCAACAACCCACTACTGGCACATTTTAGACTGAAACTCAAGATAGCAGCAACGGACTACCAAGTAGTCCTAATGTTCAAACTCCTAGAACTTATGCTTCTATTTTTAAGGACGCTGAAAACATCAGGAACAAAGGTACCTTACGTTCTCCTATGGTTACTGACTTAGGCACTAAACGTGCCATTATTCTTGATGATTTGATTGCTAAACAAACCGAGTCATGGTCACGTACCTTGATTGGATATTTTATTAGTAAACGGCATGCGTTTCAATTTGTTAAGTTCCATGCAACTAGGCTATGAAAAAGGTTTGATCTGGAGTATGTTATAGTGAATGATCAAGGATATTTCTATCTTAAGTTTAAAAATAAACAGGGGTTGAATCATGTCTTTGAAAGTGGTTCGTGGTTATTTAATGACATACCTATGGGATTAGTTTCTGTGTATGCAACAAACTTTGATCTAATGTTCATAGTAGGAAATAAAAAAATTCGTGTGCATTGTATGTAAGCAACCTGTAAAAATGAACGTTTCATGTAAGCGGTGACTTGCTGAAAAGGTAACCGGTTACATTACTGTTTTAAAATATTAAAATGTGCTGACTTGGAA
>JAOEHQ010014897.1:0-15533 GCA_025447715.1 Asclepias incarnata
TATGCTGGAACAGTTTGCTGACGTGTTGCTGAGGTGGCCGGTATGTTGGGGCATTTTGTAAAAGCCATTGGAGATGGGGAGAGATGGAGGAGTGGTACCATGTGACACCACAAGCTACATCGCCCCCTCATTTACAAGATGCTTCAAGATGGTGTTTGCAAGATGAAAAATGGGATGGTCTTAATGCAGTAAATCACATCTGAGTTTATAATTAAAAAAAATTCAAAACCCGTCGAAGAAAGGGGAAAAAAAAAAAGAGTTCACCGAAAAATTATTGAGTGATGACTTTATAAAACGAAGAAAAAACGCTCGTTTCAATGGTGAAATTCATTCGAATTTTGCATTTATAGTTTTTAAAAATATTAATTTTAAAGAAAATGGGTGAAAGTAGGTATTTATTTATTAATTTTTCTTTTAAACAATAAATTGGATCTCAAATAATTTATTCTTCATATTCTATGTTTTTAATGGAATTAAATGAATACACACTTCACTCTCATGTTATGCTTTTCAGGGCATCCCCAATAGGAATAGGCATATGATGTACTATTCTATTCTATCTATCAATTTTAAAATATCTTCAAGCTTTACTTCCAACCCAAAAAAAGCTATCTAACTAAACTAGGCTTATTAACATAAAAACTCTTATTAGTGTATCACATAAATTTGCCAGGCTTCAAACGCTTGAGACTGCCCAACCTTCTTCGCCCCTGAAAAAGCTATTCCATCAACTTCCCATTGGAGATGTTCTTAATATATATGAATTTAAATTAGTAGAATACAAAATAATTGATGAAACAACAGATTGTATGCTTCGAATGTTTGTCTTATATAAACAAAGTATGGGTAGGGTAAGTATCAATCTATCTATCTATCTATCTAATATGTTAGTATTATTATTATTATGTTATTCATATATACATACATGCACTTAATTAAAAATGAAATTGGTTAAGAAAGAGAATGTGATATTATTATTCTTACTTAATTATTAGTTTAATTAGAGAAGAGAAATCAACTTGACATTGTATAATAATTGGAAACCAATTCGCACAACATAAATCTCCAATGAATCTAACTTTGTTGATTTTTATAAATAAATTACAGATCTGAAAATCTACGAATTGATTGATTGAATACCCACAGTTACACCCATGAAAACCGGCAAACATAAACAACCTTTACGAATCTTAATAATTAGACTAGCACATCTGATCCATCACAACGACTTACGAGATTCCAACTTGCGATCTGCTTTGATGCAAAAATCTCAATCTTTGTGCCACTTGGGCGCCCTTCCTTCGGGGTTATATATTTTTGTTAATCATAAAATTAGTAACATCGTATCTACCGAGGGTAAAGAGTGTGGTTGCCATCATGTCAAATTTTTGCATGGTGTTTGCCAATCAAATGCGGCCACGTATACATACAAAAACCATGCCAAAACTTGCCAAATCATAGGATGTGGTTGCTAAAAAAAACGCTAAAACTGGAATTTTTTTGTTAACAATTTGGTATCAGATTTGGGGGTCGGGAAATCGGAAATGCGAACACGCCATGACTACACCCCGGTTTACCTTGCCAAGATACGACCCGGGATTTCCGATTCCCCGTTTTAAATCGTTTATCATCATAGCCCGTTTACGAATCACCGGCATCATAAAAATAAGGTAATCATGTTAAAGCAAAAATAACGCTATTGTTAAAGCAAAACCAAAAGACACCATGTTGATTTATATAGACCATGTTTTAAAACTTACAGGGCGAACACATGTTAGTTTATTGAACAAAAACAAATATTCAGGTGTTCTTTAATTCACCTACATGATTATCTTTTTTTTTCTTTTTAAATAATAATGGTTAAAAAATAATTTTTTGCTTCCAAGAGAAGATCTCAATTATCGGTTGTACTGTTGTAGATGCAATAGAATTCAATAAACAATTGTTTATAAGGCTTTCATATTTTTGTCTAAGTTTTTAGGTGTTATTATATAATTTTAGTACAAGGCCCCCAAAAACCAACATACTCGCAGCCTCGCTTACACTCCATCATCACCACCAGAAACCATCGGTCACCGGCACCAAGCAACAACAAACTAAAAAGCTTAATCTATTTGTATACGTACGAACTTATAATGTAGTTTTTCGTATAATTAAGGTTAATAAAATGAATGCAACGGTTGTGTTTTGGTTTAGAATCTTAGTCTTTTACTATAAAATTTTTAAGTATTTCTTGACAATCTGAGTTATGTTTTGTTAGAAGATCCTATGTATCATAAACGGAATATATATGATTTAATTCCCTGCAGAACCTAAAATTTATGCTCATTGATATATGGAGTATGTGTTAATTGCTACCAGGGATCAACATTCTGTCATAGCGTTATTTAAAAATGTACGGAATCATATTTATGTTATTCATATCAATTAACAATATAACATGTTTATCTCGCATTGTTAATGGAATGAAAGGCGGGTTTTAGGACACACTTGAAACGTTTGCAAGGAGTGTGCTCTGATGCCGACCTTTAATTCACTTGCGTAATTACAAACCCAGCAATATAAATGACTTCCAAAAACATATACAGTTGAAGCCCGATGTACTAAGAAACTACATTGCATTACACATTTCAATGTTATTTATCGAAATATAAGATTACATTCACCCCACTTCTTAAAAGAACGTGTCTTGACTTTTAGCCGAATTTACACGTACTAACAAGATTTTCGCCATCATCCAGGTGCCACTAGAATCAGGTTCAAACTAGCCTTTGTCATAAATCTTCAAACTGGTGATCCGTCTCATCAAAAATTTCCTCCTACATGGACAGAAAAAATCAATGTCAACTGTCAAGTGCAATGCTATGGAATTTCAGGGTCATATTAGAAAACTTTGATCAAGATTTACCTGCAATAGTTCTTCAATTACATCTTCCATCGTTATTACACCAACTGCTTCTTCATCAGGGACTGGAAGTGGCTTTCCGTCCATCTCTAAGATGTCTGAATACATTTCTTTATTCCATTTTTTACTACTGAAGTTGCCTTTGAAAGAATTGTTCCCCTTGCCCGGGAAACTCTTTGATTGCTTGAATGATCTTTTGGCCTTTAAACTCTTTTCAAGAGGAGTTTTATGATCTCCATCAACATCTACGCGCACTTCCTTCACGCCATACTCTATTGCGTATACATGTGTGTTGGAAGGTTGACCAAGAGATTATTAGTTTACTGAATCGGGAATAAAAGAGTGACTATTACCCATTTACTTATGAATGGATCGACACAGGTCATGCTTCATCTTTCATGGGTAAAATAGATAAATTAAAACATTAGCTTGAAAGTGAACAGGTGAAAAGTTGTACAAGTATTTTAGTGTATACCCTGACTCTTATATTATTTTATTCAAAACACTAGATCGTTGAAAGATTATACCTTATGTGATCAAATTTGGCACCTAATTGACCCAAAAGAATCTATAAACTGTGACAGAGTGTTTTGGAACCCAAATTGACCCTTCTCGATCCATACCAAAACAACCCATTTTAACCAGAACCTGATTTACAAGTTACCCAACCCTACTATATTGCCAAACTCTACTCTTCAGCATGAGGGTGTACCAGATAATGGGGTCTTCGTGTCAGGCTGTTCTGATTTTGTGTTAATACATTGTCTCACAACAACAGCCATGTGGCTGTGACCTTTCTGAAATTCATTCAAGATGTCATATAACGGAAGTGATTCTGCAACTCTACAAAAAAATATGGCTTGAATCAGCATATGCCAATGTTAAAAATCGCCAATTTCATTTTCTTAATTTACAACTTTTTGCGGAAAAAGTCACCTTCTCAAACTCACCCTTTAAATGAATTGGTAATGTTTATCACAAACTTTTCCGTGTAAAAGGAAAGAGTATGAAGAAAAGAAGTGCTATAGACCGCAAGAAGCAATGTAACTAATTTTTTTGACCTAAAATATACTTGGATCACAAAAACATTAATAATGTACCTGGGAATCCTGCGAATTGTGACATTCTTAACGGGGATTTCCTCATCTGTCTGGATAGTCAGCAAATTTTTTACCTAAAATCTCGGAAACAAAAGGTCCAATCAAATGATGTTACAAGAATAAGTCCAACTATTTCCTTATGTAATCATTTGTCGTACTGTTAGAATCAAAGAAGAGTATAAAGAATAGTACCAGAATAAGTCCAATTATATTTGTCGGTTGCTCATAGTAGACAGGTATCCTGCTATGGCCTTTCTCCAAAATTATGTTCATTAAATACCTGTACATAAATACGAAAATTGTAATCACAAAGTTTCCAAAACAGAAAAATTATTGTTCTTCTAAAAACTACGGAAAGTATTCAACAAGAGAAACACCTGTCAAGTTTGGCATTAATATCAATCGTGAAGGTGTCCGATATAGGAGTCATGGCATCACTTGCTGTTTTATCTGAGAGTTCAAGTGCTCCTGCAATTATTGTTGTCTCATCATGTGTTAATTCTCCACCTTTTCCAGCCTGTTTGGAATAATATATATAACAAAAACTTGTAACGTGAGAGCAAAAATAATAGCAGGAAGAACAAAATCTGAAGGATTTGCAAAACACATACCTCATTACCGTGGAAATTTACAAGTGTTTTCAACTCAGCTCTGCGGAACAAAGCAACGTGTTCATGCCCCAGGAGATAGTCTAGTAGCTGATTAATTTGGAAATATGGTCAACAATCACAAGTTCCAAAATTGTTTGACTATTTTTTAGTACACTAAACAAGCCGACTCACCTTGCTTATAGGATATGCAACAGGAAAACATATGCAAACAAGAAACCGGACAAACGGAGACACAGTTGCACCAATAACCAGTCCGTACCTAGTACAAACAGATTGTGGTATGATCTGTGAAAATGGATAAACTGCAATCAGTTGACCAAATAAAACAACAACAATTTAACATAAAGCTTAATATAAAACATAAACTGTTACTCACCTCACCAAACAGAAGTATCAATGTCACTGAAATAAGAATAGCACCCCAAGCCGGGACCAGACCGTCCAGGAAAATTGGGAGAGCCTGAGAAGGATGAATTCCGTTCCAAACTTGAAATGATTTTGTAAGAACTTTTTGGAAAAAAATATTAAAGAAAATACCTCCATTGCAGCAGCATTGCAGATAAGAAGTGTGCAAAGCAATAGATGCTGTCTTTTAACCACGGGTAGTATCTTCTCTGTTGGCAAATATCATAAGTGATATAAGAAACACGCGGCCAATAAGACAATTACTTATACACAGGAAGTTTGAGCAAAGCGTGAAATAACATATCGACTTCTGTGTTGTGACTTTGGGGAAAGAGCAGATTAGTATCAGACAAGCCATGTGAATTTAACACTAGAACCTTTATAGGAAAGATTTGAAAGTAATCAGAGAAGATCTGCAATGTTTGCCTCATTACACCACAATAATTGGATAGAGAACCGAAATACTTGAGCAATAGTGGTAGAATGGACGTCAACGGTGGAGAGACATACAATATGAAGGGTCATCATATGGCATATTATTGAAAAGTTGATTATCACACACAAGCAGACATATACACATAGTGATTCCTGAATACAAACCAAAAACCATACAATCCAATGTTAAAAGTGATGTGTCTTTCTTTCCGTCTCAAAAAGTATTAGCCATCGTTCTCACTCTTTCCCTCCCTAACCTAGTTTAACTATTCAATAAGTTAGTATTGGTTTTCCTGCAAGCAAAATTGGGATTGGTTTTCTTTCATAACTTTTTTAGAATATGCACACTGAACATCACTATATAAAGAGGGGCACCCGTCATCAACTTCCTAAATCTGCCATTAGATAGAACAATGAACAAAAACAAGAACAAAAAAGAAGATTAAAGGAATACGAAATGACAGCGTGACACCAGGAAAATAACAATAGGGTGGAAACAACAAGGACCAAAACAACAAAAATAACAGTAACATAGATGGAATGACGGTCAAATCTACCCAAAATGGTTTTTTTTTTTTTTTTAAAACAAGAAACTCTGTCTAGTCTCAAATAATGATGCTGATTCTTTCATGGTCCTGTTAAATTTGTTTGAAGCTTTAAGATAAGCAGAAAATGGGATTTTTCCCATTGATCCAAATTTAAAAGTGAGTAAAGACCATAGATTTATATTTCTTTAATCTTTATCAGAACAAAGTTATGTTATGCCTTTTTATATGCAATTTATAGTAATCTTAGGTGGAGCAGTTTAGACACTTGAACTATTTATGTTTTCTCTAAGAGATATGTAGAAGCTCTAGTAGAATGTTCAGAATCATTTGCTGTTTGTGCCAGGTTCGGGCACAAATACTAACAAATATCTTTCATTAAATCATGATACTTATTCAATGAGAAACATGAGCTAATAGAAAAAATGGAGTCAATGTAGGTCATATACTCATCAAGAAAATTATAATTTCAAAACCACACAAATCTTTTACCAATAAACCTAGAATATGTTCCTCTTATGGAACATATATAATGATTCGAATTCGTATTCTTGATTGTAACCTACATCATATGGGGAGTAAGAAAACCATAGTCTCTGTATCTACTCCAACTATATAAGGTTTCTATAAGCAGTCTACATTCTCTTTTTGTTCATCTACTAGTTTATATCTTCTATTAAACAATTTTACGTTATGACCCAACCTTATCTTTTTAGTACTACGGTTACTCCAATTTTATGCCACGACATCTTTCATCAGACTCCACACTTAGCAGCTCTGAGGTCAGGGCATTTCTCTCTAAACGTAAACCATGTTTAAACTGCCTATGGTTGTGTAGAACTTTCTATTTCTTTGTGACTCCCACGTCAGTTTTGCTCTCTCCTCTAATAGAATCACATAAAGGATCAGCTCTTTGTTTTCCGCAATATGCCCCATATTTGGGTTTTTTAAAAGTCTTTATGCCATGATTTTTATCCTGATGGCTGATAGAACTAGTAGTTTAATGCCATTCCCTTTGTGGTTCAGAGTTGCAAATATCAAGGACTACTCAAGGACAGCAGGTGGAACAAGCAGAACCACCACCAAAATAGCAGTAAGGTGAACGGAACAAGTAACACCACAAAAATAGCGGTAGAGTTGACAGAACAGGGGCCAAAACCACAATATCAGCAATAACATGGTAGTCAAAACCACCAGATAATAATTTTCTTCTTGGACACAAACCTCTTCCTAATCTAAAATAATGATGCGAGTCTTCTCCTCATCGTTTTACAGTTTTTCTTATGCCTAAGGACCAGTAGAAACTGGATTTAGCCACAGATACTAACAAATATTTTCCAACACATATGCCCTGTAATCAATGAGAAACATAACATAAGAAAAACTGTAGTCAACGCTGGTTGTACATGTATCTATGTTTTCATAACAATCAAAAGTTTGTGCCAACAAACCGAAATCCTCTTTCACTAATGGCAACTACTACGCTAGAACCACATTTTCTGTATCTCACCGAACTACAAAAAGTTTCTATCAACAGTCTACATTCTACTTTCACTCTTCTACTAAATTATATCTTTCAAAAATCGTGTTCCATTATGTACTATATCAGACACCCAAAACGCATAAAGACTACCCATAAACCCGAATTTTCCCGTTAAAACCATAAACGACCTTTGGTCTGGTAGTATTCAAGGTAACTCTAAAAGCAGTCTAAAACTAAGAGATTCTGAATTTAAGTCCCATTATGAAAAATTGCGTAAATACGTCGTCATACATATAGTAACATAAATCTAGCCAACAATTTACATCATATTCATATTATTCGTACTACCATCGTTATCGTTCTCTACAACAAGCAATTCAACAATAATCACAAAACCCCACATTAATCCCAACACCTTAACCCCCAAACTAACAACTACACCACATAAACAAAAAAACAAATACAAAACCTACACAAAATCGCATAGAATACAAACAATCGAAATAAATCGACATACATACCTGCATACTTTCGATCTTTAGGAGTGCCGGATTTAGCAAGAACTTCAAGATCAACAAGACTGAAAGACATAAGTCCTAAAGTAAGCCCAGACATTAACCCAGCAAACAAAACCAATATCACAATTATCCCAATATGTATAAAAAACCCAGTTTCACAACATTGTAACTCCACAGCCATACTCAAAATTCAATCTTTTTTTCTTTCTTTTCTTGGTTACAAATATATATATATAACTAACTTGTATTTGTATGTATCATCGTCATTATATATATATATTGATTTTGTGAAAAAGCCACAAAAATTATATAAAAAAAATTGATGAAAGAGTTAAGAAACAAGGAGATATGGTGTGTGTGTGTGACAGGTTTGATTGAGAGGGAGAGATCGTGTGGTATTTGATTTGGGTAGCTTTTATTTTAATTGGTGTTGGATTGTGACACTCCAATTATTATTATTATTTTGATTTTGATAAAAAAAAGTTTATAATAGTTCAGAATTGTTGTTTTTGTTCTTAATATATTAATAGAAGTATGGCCGAAAGCGAAATGTGTATCAAATTGTTTTGAAAGTTTATACGGCTAAAAGGTCAGGGGTGATGACGATTAGTATATTATGATTTGCAAGTTAGCCACATATGGAATTACATATTCCTAGTGAAAATACGGGTTCAAAAAAACCAGTTTTTGAAAAAACGGATTCAAAAAACCGGTTTTCTAACGGGTCAAACTTGGGTTTGACTAAAACCGGTTCAGGTTTTGAAAAATCCGGTGGTTTGAAACCGGTTTGGGTTTTCGGGTTTTTGGACCGGATAGAGACCGGGTTCACATCGGATCAGGTTCGGTTTTTGACAAAAACCCCCGGTAAAAAAGCGGTCCACGTTTAACCAAAAACCAGGTTCAAACCGGTTTGGGTTCAAATAAATATTCGAAGAAATCCAATCTTTTGGGTATTTATGGGTCAAAAATAAAGCAAAAAAGATTTATCTGACATGGGAGAAATGGAAATGTTTTTTTTTTTTAATGTAAATAGGTTTTAATCAAATAAAACAAGTATATTAAAGTAAAACAAATAAAAAAATCCTTTTCTTTTAATTGAAAATTGTTGTGCATCATGAAAATCTTCGTGCATCAGTGTATATACTTATGCTCTATGAATCTTCGTACATTAGTTTTATCATAATCAAATGATCAAAATCTTATTTTATTTTATTTTACTTTAATACTTGTTTACAATAACCGGTCTTTATGTAAGTATATAGACATCTGGTTGTATTTATAATTCCTGGTGGTTGTAATCGTGTTTATTCAATGAATTTATTTA
This sequence comes from Asclepias incarnata, assembly GCA_025447715.1. Classification (NCBI taxonomy): domain Eukaryota; kingdom Viridiplantae; phylum Streptophyta; class Magnoliopsida; order Gentianales; family Apocynaceae; genus Asclepias; species Asclepias incarnata. Next base: position 9,327 of record JAOEHQ010014897.1, read on the forward strand.
TTTATATATTTTGTGTGTGTGTGTTTTTTATTTTTTTGTGTGTGTGTGTGTTGGGTCATGCATTGTGATGTGAACGAGTTTCAAGAGTTTTACTTACTTTTTTAGTTGATGAATAAAAAAAATCTAAAAATAGACTCAAAAAGCTCACCTTGAGAAGGTCAAGGTTTTTCTCAGGAGGGAAAGAGTTATGTGACCCATTAATTAATTAGATGGATCAAAAGTAAGTCCGTAACATGTTAGACCTGCACCTGCTAAATGATTTGATGAAGATTCTACCTCTACATCGAACAACATATCCTCAAAAATGACCCATCCTATTTTCCTTCGCCTGATAATTAAAATGTGTCAACGTGGTTCTCGTCAATTGATATATCTGTTTAGATGTCATATAATATTTATTATATTTGCAACTCAATTTGAATCTTTGTGATACCTTTAAAATAACTTGTACTATAAACCTTATTAATATCAAATATAATTGTCATTCCTCCTAGCTGATTATGGATGATAACGAATGGGCTTGAACTACAGACCCATAATAATAAAATGGAAAGTACCCTTGATTTAGTAATGTGACCCATCAACTGTAGATTCAAGTCACATTATTGAAAAATATATAAATATTGAAAATATTGTTCGCTTTTAATAAAAAAATAAAATAAAATTATATATCTATATATAAACGTTGATGACAGAGTCTTTAAGACTTTAAGTGACGAAGAGACTAGGGCAGAAGCATTATTTCCAGTGAGACCAATACGTATATCAAATTTTAAATTCTTTTATATATATAAGATGTAAGGGTCAAATTCGATTCAATAGTAAATTTAGACGAAGTTTAAGACGCGTTTGGTTGGAGAAAACACTTTTTATTTTTTTGGGTAAAAGGGGTTACCCTGATTATAATTTCATTTTTGTTTTCCATGAAAATATGAAAAACATGATCAAATCATAGTTTTTCAAGAAAATTTTTCAAGAAAACCAAAAACAATGTTTTCTATATTTCAATGGATACTTGAAATTTTTTTATTTTTTTTATTATTTTTCATTTTTCATTTTCCATCCCCTCCTCCCCACATCTCCAATATATATTATAGTTTTCTAAAATAGAAAATGAAAATTACATTTTATAATTTGAACGTGTTTTCAAAATTTTTATTTGATTTCTAGAAAAATGGAAAACCCTTTTCATTTTCTAGAAAATTAGAAATGGAAAACTAAAAAGCATTTTCCACAACCAAACGCAATCTGGTTTTGATCATATTGTCTGTCACCGAAACGTTTCTAAGATGTAAGGGAAGGTATGAGTTGGGTAATTACGTGTGTCACTCACATATGAGTAGCGTCAAGCGTGTATTGTGGATCGATTCAATACCCCGATAGATACAGACCAAGTAGTTCTAGTTTAAAAAATGGACCTGAGGTATTGAATGTTAGGTTGGTAGTAGCTACGTACGTACACTATCCATATACGAGTATAATCCAACGTTGTCTTTGTAAATGCATTTTCTACGTACTCTGGGATCAAACTGAACTTGTACGAGCAGAACGAAAATGGCCCGTGATCAAAGAAGAAGAGGTTGGGAGCGAGCTGATGAGGCTAATTTATGAATGCGCATATATGTTATGGGTCGAAAGGCAATCATCAAAACTCCCTTAAAAGAGAAGGTTGCCGAAAGTTTAGATGGGGAGAAGACGGTGGAGCTTTTTACTCTCATTAAATGATCGAAAGTTTGTCTTTTTTTTTTTCTGTGAAATAATATTATTCGTGACATTGATGGATATAAAAAATAAGACAAAGATCAGTAGAGAGATAAGGTCCAAAAGTCTAATGCGCTTGATTACGTACATGTTACACAATACACTACCAATCAAATTCAGTGTTATAAAGACCACTTAAACAGCACTACAAGATTCCAATTTCCCACTAACAGATCGATCATCGACTGATCGATGCACATACCATATATATAATATATATAGTTGCCATTTTAATTAAAGTGATAAACTCATTTTTCGATCTCTAGCTATCTGTATACCTATTATATCGATCACAACATTTTGCAGATAAGTAATCTTATTTTTAACTAACAATATATATAGTTGTTAATGTATTAAAGCATGAATGATATATATATATATTTCACAAAAACGTTAGATATTCTGTAAACTGACTAAACACGAGCTCACTCACTTATTCGAATGAGTGAAACATACTTTTGATGCATATTGGATGCATGTATTTCTTTAAACTCGAGCAACTTACAGGCCTTTTTGTAAAAAGATCATCAATCTACATACGTATCTCTAAACTAGAAACCACCTTTAGACTCGTTATTATATACAAAACCACATTTTACATATATCAAATGATTTTGCACCCCCACGTTACGTACCCCCAAACATGTGGTCAAGTTCCGCCACTGTTTTTTTTAAAAGGTCTTGCTAAATACAGCCTTATGGGATGTAGTTAATGTGTATAAAATAGTTATACATTTACCATAAAATTCAGGGGGTGGGTTTTTGATATAGAAAATGTAATTTTTTTTATGCATGTTAACTACAACTCTTAGGGTTGTATTTAACATTTTCCATTATTGAATTAGGATGCCATATATATGCATGCAATGGTCTTTTTGTGCTATTTATTTTAGAAAGGCAGAATATATTAAGAAAAAATATACGGGTCTTTAGCAAAGTACTAAAAACCCGTCAGTACAAACGTCCAAGAAACAAAAAACAAGAAAATACAAACGAAACCTAGGAATACACGAATAAACACATCCTAGGCTCTACTTGAGACTTGAACTGCGAATAATGCAAAAAGGATCAAAAAACTCGTCCCAATTACGGTAAAGAACCACGACACGAGAAAAACCCTCACCGGCAGAGGCCGAGCCACCGGTTTTCACTCTGCCGGTGTTTTTGATGCATTATCATATAAGTCTCAAGGAACGAAAAAAAGCGGGTTGGACAACCACTCCACCCACGACAGCTTCCTTTTGATCAATCTCGAAGAAAACCAGACATAAGAATTCGCAATGATACTATCCACAAGAAAGTCTCTACGATGAAGATGAGCAGAAAAAACCTTATCATTGCGATAAGACCAAATACTCCACCAAGCACAATAAATAATAGCTTCAATTATCATTTTCTTTTCCCCCGAGAGTTGCAGACGATCAATAGCATGCAAAGTTTCCAAAGGACCAACCATAGGCAAAGGAGGTATTTGAAGCCAAGATGTTAAATAATTCCAAACTCTAGTTGCCACCGAACAGGAGCCAAAAGTATGGCCAAAATACTCAACTCCGGAGTCGCACATTGGACACAACGAACAAGGGATATCGATTCCCCTATTCAGCAAATTAATTAATACGGGTAGGGATCCTGTCCAAGATGACACGCCAAGCCATAATATTAACCTTTCTCGGAGCAATCTTATTCCAACGGGTAGCAACCGTATTATGAGGAAGTATATTGTCGTCAATCACCCCTCGAATACCTTTGACAGAAAAATCCTTCAACGAATGCAACATGAAACTTGGTTTGTCAGGCGCACCACTCAAGTTTACCTGATGTAACAACGGTAGAAGATTGTTGAATTCCGTCTCCTCAGCTCCACCTCTAATCTCGCGACGCCAACCCGAAACAAAACAATTCTCAATCCATCTATCACTAACCAAAGCATCTTTCTTTTGCTCCAAATTATAAAGACGGGGAAAACGAATAGAAAACGACATATCCCCACACCACACATCAGCCCAAAACAAAGTCTTCCGACCATTCCCAATGTCAATAGAAAATGAACTACTAGGAATAGTATTCGAAGAATCCAACTGAGATGCAACCGCTAAAATAGAATGCCATAATCCTTGTTTCACCAACTCCAAATTGCATTGAAAGTTAGAATCAATATTATGGATATTTTTAATAACCGAGACCCACAATGCATTAGAATTACTAAGATATCTCCATTTCCATTTGAGAAGTAAGGCACAATTCAAAGCTTCCAAGGAACCAAAAGCAAGCCCGCCATTATGTTTAGCAGCTAGCACCGCTTCCCATTTTACCCAATGAATTTTGGCTTTAGAATCGGTTTCTCCCCAAAAAAATCTAGCGCGCATAGCTTCAAGTCTCTTTCTAACATTACAGGGAAGCCGAAACAAAGACATATAATAATTACCCACCGCACCAAGGACCGAAGTAATAAGAACAGAACGACCACCTATTGAAAGTAAACTAGCTTTCCATTTGGAAAGGCTTTTTTGAAATTTCTCAATAATAGGATTCCAAGACTCTGACCTTTTCATATTTGCGCCAATAGGAACCCCGAGATAAGAAAAAGGAAACGTCCCACGACCACACCCCATCTTCCTAGCAAACGAATCCACCTCCTCCCCACGCACACCAATCCCATAAAGCCTCGACTTGAGGCCATATATAACTAAGATATAGTACGAAGATATCGATTTTTTGTTTTTTTGTTTTGGTAGTATATATATATTTAGCTTTACACCGTCATTATAGAAAGATATAAGATACATATTCTACTAATTATCTTCGATACAAAACATACTTTGAACAATAATATCATTATATTTAACATGTCTTGTCTATAATTATCAATTATGTTATAAAAAAAACTTAATATGTTTATCTCACGTATTACATGGGAAAATAATATAAAAAGCTAATATTTTACTCAAGGATCCAGCTGTCCTTACTCGATCGACCTAACTTTTGATAAGGCCGGTCCCTGTCAACTTTTCATGACCCCTTCATCATCCTTGACGACCTCGACATGATAGGGACGGACTAGTCGAAGATAGTCGTCGTCGTGTGGTTTCCAAATTTTGACGAGTGAGGATGAGGTTGTGTGGGTTTGGAGAGAGAAAATGTATGTGTTAGTTTTTACTTTTTTTTTTTTTAATTTGGGAATGAGGATAGAGAGTTCATGTGTCTGTGGGTTTATAATTTTTTTAATTGGGAATGCGGTGAGGATGAGGTTATGATAGAGAGGGGGTATTCTTGGGTGTGTCTTGGAGAGAGAAAGCTGATATGACATTTAAGACGAGGTGATGACGACGTCAGGATAAGAAGAAGCCTACGTCACATTTGGCAAATCATGACGTGACAATTAAGGTGTAATAATAAATTAATAATGTTCTCCTTTTTCATCCACATGACATCGACAAAATTCAATTTTATGGTTTTTATGAAGGGCCGACTAGCTAGCCAGCCAAACCGCTTTGGTCTGAACGATTTCCAGTCTTTGCCGACTCATAGGCATATATGTGTATAGAGAGGTAGTTTTCAAATTGATCATTTACTAGTCCAAATATCCGTATACGACGGTTTAACATAACTATCTTTTTGTTTTTGTTAAACATATTATTGGATATTTTATTAATAATTAGAGTAGGCACTAGGCACCATATAATTAATTGGTCACAAGAATTTTTTTTTTTTTAGAACGCAGATATTATATTAATATAAAAAACACATTAGCAAGGTGCTAGATGTGAGAAAGTTATAATTACAATACAATCTAGAAATAATCAAATTAACAAATCTAGATACGTCCCAAGACATTTACTGCAAGGAATACAAACGGAGTGAAAAAAATCGTGCCAATTACGTACAGTTTCCCTAGACACGAGAAAAACTCTCAACCAACGAAGGCCAAGCCACCGATTTTCACTTCGTGGTGTTTTTGATGTATCCCAAACAATGCCTTGAGGCCTAAGCTACTGCAAAGAAATACAAGAAACAAAGTAAAACATGGAATGCAACACCAGCGGGACCAAACCCCTAAGCCAATCAAAGAAATACAAGAAACAAAGTAAAACATGGAATGCAGCACCAGCGGGACCAAACCCCTAAGCCAATCAAAAGTACCAGCGTCCATCAATTGGTCACAAGATTGACCGGCCAATTAAGCATGACCATCAATATATAAAATTGTAGGACCATTTTAATTTGTGATCAACGGTAACATTTCAAATAATGTAAAAGGAAAATCTCAATCCAAAGCTGCATTCATTCTAGAATTCTACAAATATATGACACATTGATTTTGTCTTGGCTTTTATTTATTAGTTAGTATGAAACGTAAGAAACTTATTCAACAGATTAGTTTATATTATTGATTGCTACTAATATAATATTATAAAGCTTTAGTATGACTTCACCCTAGCCTTATAT
>JAOEHQ010014908.1:5024-26563 GCA_025447715.1 Asclepias incarnata
ATGTTTTATCAAAAGAAGAACTTCTTTTCAACTCGTGTGTTGGTTTCACTTTCTTTGCCTGCATGCATTAGAGACAACACAATTCAATACCTAAATGTAGAGGTGGAAATCCTTTTGATTTGAGTTATGCTTTATCTCTAATGGGTCAAAGGTGTCAACAAATGTTTTAGCTAAAAAGAATGTGTCGAACAGGTCAGAAATCGCACATGGTGTGTATTTATTGCATACAATCTCCTGAATCATTTTTATCAGACATTCTATATTATCATTGTAATAAGAAATAATTTCTGGTAATACTTACCACCGTATCTAAAAAGGGTAAATGGAGGATGTTTTCCCGGTTACCCGGGAAGGGCGAGTCTTTGACCCAGATGTACGTGACCTAAACGAGATATCTACGTGACTGTTTTCCGAACCCTTTCCCTAGCCATCCCCAAGATGTTTATTTAGGAAGTTTCAAACCTGACACCTCTTGGGAGGACATCACGACACCTGACCACTAGCCACCTTGGTGGTAGTTACTTACTACTGTAACTATTTATAAAAATAAAGTCAATGTTAGAAAAAAAAGAGTTTATCGGTCGGCCGAACCAAAACTCAAAATATAACTACCTACTTTAAACCGTTACCAATCCAGGTCCACCGGCCCATTTTTCAACCTCAACCTAAATGTTCAGCTCAAGATTTTCACATTCATGTAGAGATTTACCTAAAACGACCACATATGAAGTCCAATCCATCAAAATATAGATACACTTATGTATTTTAAGATACTTACCAAGGGATCAGCAGTAATTGATTTAGAGGATCCTTCTGATTCTTTTGTAGCCTCATTCCCTTTTTTGCCTCTTCGTAAACCAGCCGTTGTTGAGACCTTCCAAACTTCCTATTTTTTGAAAAATGGCATTCAGTTTAACATTTTACAACTTCCAGAAATTTAAAATATTATGGTCGAAATTGTTGATAGAGGGAGTCCTATGACCTGCCGTCGATGGCTATCTTGTTCCTCTTCCGGGAAGAAATACCCCCACATCATTCGGTACATCGTCTCAGTCAAATGTATTTTCAATGGGTAAACATCTGCCTATATATGTAAACAGTGCATGTAGTTAGTATAAAAGGCAAGACATTAGGAAGGTTGACTCACCAAACCCAAGAAAATTGGACCGTTTGATGAGACACAGTTTAAATAAACTGGTTGCTACTAGTCAAATGTCATAGATGCCCTTTTCTTTCAAAAACCAAATTGTACTTTTAAAACAGAAACAATACAAAACAGAATTAATGCTCCAAGACAGAACACTCCAAGGAAATGCTGCAATATTTATAGGATGCCCGAAATTGGAAGTGATACAATTCCCATAACAGGCACTCTTAATGACGAGAGATGACTAGTCAAATTAGTTAGAGGTGGCAATTTTATCCCATTGATATGGACACAGGCCAACTGGAGTTGTATTGTATTGATAACCAGTCAAGAGTGGAGCATCAGCTAAAGTTAAAATGGGTAAAATGGACGAGACGGCTTTCTTTCGTAACTCATTGAAAAGTAAAAGCCATAGAAGTCGAATTGAGATCATAAAGGATACCTACAGGTTACTACATGAGGGAGGGGATGCCCCTAAGGCATTGGTTAACCACTACCAAAACTTTCTGGGCATTAAAGGGTTACTACCACGTTGGTAGTAACTTTCCGGGTTACTACCACGTTAGTACCTTCTGATGATCTCTTCATGAATGAATTAGATAACCAGAAGGCTGAACGGATGATTCGACAAGTTACTGATGATGAAAGTGTGCAATGTTCTCAATTGGGGAAAATAAAGCACTAGGGCCGGATGGTTACACGTCTGCTTTCTTCAAGAATGCATGGGATGTGGTGGGGAAAGATGTATGCTTCTTCAAGAATGCATGGGATGTGGTGGGGAAAGATGTATGCCTTGCTATTCATGCCTTCTTCCAGAAAGCGAAGATGCTTCAGGAGATCAACCATACAATGATTGCACTGGTTCCAAAGGTTACTACTTCTTCCTCTGTTACTGATTACAGGCCGATTTCTTTTTGTAACACTATTTATAAATGTATAAGCAAGATAATTACTAATAGAATTAAGGAAGGGTTGCATGATATAGTGAGTATAAACTAGTTTGCTTTTGTCCCGAGTAGACGCATATCAGATAATATTTTATCAACACCAGCACACCGCTGTCGCTACCACCATCGCTGCCGCATTGCGCGGGCATGCGTCTAGTACTATATAAGGCATTTACCCTCCTAAATAAGAAGTTGATATTGTTGCTAACCAACATCCACTTAAAACACAATAATACCCCTCCATAAACCAAATACCTACACTACCCATTTTACATCAATTAACTACACTACTCGCCGCCGCAACCAACACCGCCAGTCGCCGCAACCAGTCGTCGCCACCACCCGTTGCCGCCGCCGCATTACGCGGGTACTCCTCTAGTTAATATTAATTATTCTATACAAGTATATAAAATATTGTATATATCTTATTTTGTATTGATATATTTGCTATTTTCATTATCTAACTTAGTTTTTGTATACAAATAGCAAATTAATAACTTTAATATATACGAGTAACTTAGTATAGATATCATATATCGAACATATATATAATCAATCCGTACATCGTACGGATATTAAGACTAGTTACAATATCAAAGACATGGACATTAAAGCACTGGTGGGTCAGTTTGACTCATTAGCCCGAACCCGTTTTGTCCCGCTCCCCAACCACCCGACCCGCCCGTTATGCCACCCCTAAAATAAAATAATACACTTCATCTGCAAATAGGAAGTTCGGAACTGCATGAGGCCAAGAGGGTGGGAGTGACCTGGAAGAGTTCGATAGGAGAAGCGCCATCCTTTAGAGCACCTAGTTTTGCATCTACCCGAATCATCACTTTCCTGCACCCCCACAAAATATTATTGCATCACTGAAGCATAGGAACTACATCCTAAAGATACACAAAACCTAATCAAAACATAGTGAAGTAAAAAAACTCTAATGGTTATTATTCTACAAAAAATAGGTGGGCGCTTGTTGGTCCATACATTATTTTGCATAGAATAACTTTACTTTAACCATCAAACAATAAAGGTTTACATACTTTCCCCATTCAGAAGGAGGATTCCATGCAGCTAGAAGTGTGTCAGATTTAGCATTAGGCAGACAGTTTTTCACAACACAGTGCTTTATTGTGAATCTGGCGACTCCAATGTCTTTGTAATTTCTGTCAAAGTCATAGATCTGTGTATAAAAAGATGATTCGTATATTACGTTTCATCAGAAATGAGATCCATACAATCAAAAAATGATCAGAAAAAAACTATATAGTTTGGATTATATATATCTCAAAGTCAAACGAGTAAACAAAAAAGATTAGCATAAAAAGAAACAGGTCAAAATTCATCCAAAGCATATATTTAAATAAAGCCACATAATTTATTAGTAAAGTATAATAATGTGCGTCTTATACATTTCTTGATCATAAATGACACTACTGATTTAAAAGAGTTTTTGATACGGAAATGTGCTGGGTCAACCAACCTGTTTCGACTTTCGACCTCTACTAGATATACATGTTCTGATCCGAATTCATATTGACCCGTTAACAAAACTCGCTGACTGGCCTATTTTGTCACCTACAGATTAAATTAAACAAACACAATCAATAATTTAAAGACTTGCCATGTCATTTATTTCGATCTCTGAAATAGCTTTCCCATCCAAAAGCATGCTCCATGCCACTTTTTTCAATTGCAAAGATAGACGCATAGCACATGAAGGGCCTTTATTCTTATCTTTCTCCATTAGCTGTTGCTGTGCAGCTTTCTGCAAAACCACCCTCAAAGAAGCGGCAGCAGCCTTTCTGGACTTTTGTGAATTTACCAGTTCTTTCCTAAGTTTTTGCACCTGAAGGTAAGTTTCTAATTTTCTTATATATACCAACAAGTAGAAAACTACAATGAATTGAAGGCCTACTTATGGACTTGCTCTTAAACTTTACACATGTAAAGCTGATACCAATCAAGTGTCTTTATTTTTGTGTTATTAGTAATTATGTAGATCTTTTTGCTTAATAAATGGGTAAATGGAGAGGAATCCTTATTCAGGCTACCCGGGGAAGGCGAGTCAGGCTCCAATGTACGCGGCCTAACCGGTATTCCCATGGCCATTTCCTAGACTTTATCCCTCGTCATTCCAAGATGCTTACCCAATGAGCTTGGAAAACCTGGGTCTCTACTTGCTTACAGCATATATATTTATATAAATAACTAAAAGCATCAAATCTTACCAAAATGGATCTGTTGGCGGTTAACATCCACATATCAGCTTCCTTTTCTGAGGGGGCGTCTACAGCAGTATTAGTAGGAATAGAAAGTTTCCGAATATCATCAGAAATCAAGTTTTGTACTCGTTCTTTCTGTTCAAGATTGACTCTTTCTAATTCTACCTCTTCAACACCATCCGGAACCACCTCATCAACTTCCTCCTCCATGTCTTCATCATCTTCTGCTGACGTAGGAAGACTGCTTCTCGGACACCTGAATTATAAACTTTAATCAAATCAATGATAGAGCTACATATGATTTGTAGTTAATCCAATGATACAAATCAACCATGAAGATCAGCTTTATCTACTAGTAGTTCACTTTGTATTTGGGTCCTAATAATACATACAGAATAGTATAGTGATTAGCTGTTGCAAAATTAATTCTTCATTACAGGTTGTTGGTAGCACGATTTTAATTAATTCTTCATTATATTACAGGTTGTTGGTAGCACGATTTTATACATACATTATATTATATATAGACAGATCTCAATAATCCAGATTCAGGCAAACCATTCTTGTTCAGGTTACATTTAACTTCATTGACTTGGATTCTTGACTCCGACACTTTCTCTTGAGACAAAGAGTAAGTGATGGCTGAAATCTTACTTTGGAGGCCTAGCCAAGAGTAGATTGTTCAAAACATCAAGGATAACTTGAAACTGTCGAGATGTCATGGTTGCTATTATATTATCAGAATTAAATGCAAGTTCCTTCAAAGGTTTCACCTGCAGAAGGAAGATTTCAACTTAAATTAAGCATTTCAGAGTGTAGTGAAGTTACATGCAAGCTATAGCTTCAACTGTCTGGTATTTGTTATGAAGATGACATTAGAGAGTGGTCTTTAACTAAATTTTGTTTTTCACTGAAATATAAAAGCAGACTCCATTTGGAATTTTTATTATTTTGGACGCCATACATCTAACGTATTGTATGGTTCCACGGCGTCGCCTTTCCTCACTGACAGCCTTCAACATGTCCAATGGTCCAGATATCCTTGTGAGGTATGAGGTATGTCAGGTTCCAATAGAGAGGGCAATTTGATCCACTTATTTAACAGATCAAGAAGTTCAAGTCTCAAAATAGACCTTTGACACATCAATTAGTTATAAATGACCTTTGGCAAAATGTGATTCGGGTCAATCCAACCCGAACAGTTTCCCAAAAGTTTAACTTGTTACCAGCTACAATAGAGGTAAATTAACAACTGGTGTAGATTCATATCATGAACAGGCATACCTTCAGATCTTGAGTTCCACCATTGTGCCTAGTGAAGCGAAAGTACATATCACCAGGCATAAAAACTTGTTCAAGTAAAGTCCCAGTACGTTTAACTTTAGGCGAGCTCGTACTAATATTTTTTAGCCACTGCACTCCAGCACCGGGATCGACATCAGTTGGGGCAACATGAGCCTGCACGTGTTCCAACATCATAGAAATCTCCGAGCGATTCCATATCAATTCAGGTTGACTTTCAGAATTAATTTCCCCTTCATTACCAGGTCCTTGTTCAATCACTTGAATGCCAACCTTAAGAACTTTATGAAATGAACGAGCTAAAACTCTGCCACTAGCAGCAGCAAGCAAAAATCTACCCTGTTGATTATAAGAGACTGATCTTTTAACGTACAAAATATGCTGTAACCTTATCAAGCAGCTTAAAAACAACTGATTTTTCTACAACCACTTAACTTTTAATCTTAGAATTCAGTTTTATCACATCAACTTACATTGGCCTCTTCCGAGTGAAGATTGAACTGTGGCTCGATAATATTTACCAGGAAATTACTAGTGCCCTCCTCGTCCTCCTCAGAGTCATCAATTTTGACATGTTTTGCTGTCAAGAAAGCATGAAAACATTTAGACATGCTGAGTGATGTTCTGTATAAAAGCCCAATTTATGAATGGGCAAATAGATCGGGTCATACAACACAGAAACCTTTCGACTTTTTACATATGAATGGGTTGACTTTGGTTGTCTTTTATCAAATGAGTCAAATAAAAAGTTCAGCTAAGAAGGCAACTGGTGGAATAGTTAGAGCGGGTCAACCGGGTTGAAAATTTCTCAAACTCTACTTTTTATGCATACTTCCTACTCAGTCATTACACTTCAAATAATTTAGATTGTTATTGTGATAATATTGTTTTTTATCATAATAATTGCGTATATATTTATCTTTTTTTATAAAAAAGATGGACAAGATTAAAGTATGTGTAACCCAAACCCATTTTTGTGAGTTATCCAACCAGTCCAACCGCCAATGTTGTCACCTATAGCTGTGTCGATAAATATTTCTTCAACACAAACTTTTAAAGTGGTTTTGTACTTACCAATATCATCAAAAGTTTGATGCTCTACTTTATTTAAATTTGATGGAGACTGATCTGATTTTGACGCATCCTTTTGATTTGCAGACGGACTTCCACTCTGACCAGTCGAAGTGGCCTTTGAGGCATCTTCTTGAGAGGGTTGGCTATTACTTTGTGCCTGGGTCTCCCCTAGCAGTTTCCTCTGAGCATACAGACGAGAAGGAGAAGGCTTTGGAGGTGTACATGTTTTACCCAACTCACTGCCCCATGATAAAATTCCATTTCTGTTTTCAATTGTCCAAAGTAGCTTTAATCGATAGACAAAAACCCGCTGACAACTATCAGCCATCACAACATTATATTCATCATCATCACTGGGGTCAGACCTGTCTCGTTCATCACTATCACTTCCACCAGACACAGGTGTCACAAATTTCGTATCAATACTTTTTTTACAAGCTTCTTGCCATGCCAGTAATCTAGAACAATCTGCTTTCGGGGATTGCTTTCTGACTATAAAATAATCAGACGACAATAAAAATCCATCGTCACGATTCCTTTCCTTAGTTCCTATTGCATTACAACTATTATCATTAACGATTCCATCTTGCGAGTTTTTCTTTAATGTTTGAACTTTAAGGACACTTGTGTTATCCTCCTTATTTAGAAACACCTTAATCATATACAAATCAATCCCCTGGTAAACAAGATCAAGAAGATCACGTTGGCTATCAAAAGTGAACTTCTGCTTACCACGACCTAAATACATTTCGGATTTTATCTTTGACATCTTAAAAGTCAACCCTTTAGCAGGATCATTTTCATCTAATGACATATGCCTTATAATGGTCGGGGTTGAATCAAAACGAAGCATAAATTCAGTCATCACTTTGTCTAATGACAAGTTGCCTGATCTAGGAACTCTCGGGACACCAAAACGAGGGTAACGAGAGAAAAAACGTAGTTTTACAGGAGGAAGGTAATTCAAGTTTATAAACTTCATCAGCCAACTAATATCGTGAGGAGCTACATTTATAGTAGGTGAACTAATTGAATCATTTGAGCTAGAAGGTCTGAGGGCCAAATTTACCCTAAGTGAGAGTGAAGTAGATCTAAAAGGATCATATATATATTCACGAGCAACACCCTCAGACGGAAGTGCAAACAAAAAATGGTTAAGTGGGGTACCGGAATCACAACCCCAATCCATATCAACCTCAAGAATAAGAGTCGGGGATACTAACAAAGGGATCGGTGCACCAGCAGGAAGTTTGATGGTTGAATTCCTTGCAAAAATCTCTAAACTGGTTGTACATATGTTCAACTCCCCTGCAGAGATATGAATACGCCCATCTGACTGCTGGATTTCCATGAATCCAGAAGACATTTGGAGTTTGTCAGACTTTTCATATGGATCCGTAGTAGCAAGAATATTAAATAATGTCTCCGAAAAAGACAACGTCGTCTTCCCATGAATATAATTTCTCATTTCATCCCACCATGGCAAGCTTTTCTCTTTCTTTGGGGGAACAACGAACGGGTTAGGGTCCCGGACACTTAACTTGGCCCTGCGTAATGCCACAGTGAAGGCATAACTCAAATCAGCCAGGGGTGGTTCAAATCCAACTCCAAATGATACTTCTCCTTTCTCAAAATGTAATGGTAAATCTAAAAACGTTTTCATCGGTGGAGTGGTGCCGCTAACAGAACGATACATTTCCACCTTCCTCCATTTTCCAATATAAACTTCATGAAGCGTTTGAGGCTGAAAAGGTGTCGCCTGCAATCAAAGAAAAGAATTCAATATATCAAGTTGTAGTTTATATTGCTAGGAACAGAAACCTATTATCACTATATAACCAACTAACTTTTTCAAATGTGAGTTACAGAACTGCCAGTTTTCACTGTGTAGGTCACTAAACTAAATTTTGGTGAAACATGTTAGTGAGCTATCATTTTATTAGAAGCATGACTCCATGTACTGACTTGGATAACAGCAATATGATAGTTCAGTAAAGACAGATATTTTGCCGACCAAATAGTGAAAAGTAATGATTACTCAAACTAATCAAGAAGTGGTAGTTGGTTGGTATACCATGTAATTGACCATGTAACAAGAGCTCAAATATTTCAAGTCAATTCTAGAATTATGGACACAGTTTATTTTGACCTGTTGAGCTAGCACTAGACGACCTTCACATTCACCAGAAGTTGCAGCAAGAAGCGGATACGAATAGTCTCTTAGCTGAACAACAAGAGATCCTGCCTGCAAAATAAGATTACATCCATAGAGACGAGCAAATGGAATGTTACATTCACGAGCAACTGGATCAAGTGCCTGCACAACTTCAATCATGCCCGCCTCACCACCTTCAATTGCCGTCAATGTTACATCAAGTGCTGTACCAATGATCGAGAAAAGAGATGTTCTTGAGGCACTAAACTTGAACCCTGATTGAAATCCTTCACGGCATGCACCCGATCCTTCTGATATCACACGAGCCTGACATGCTTCGTAATAAGATCGAAATGATTTCTTATACAATTCCTCTTTCTCTTTTTCAATAGATGATGCATCATCATACACAGATGTCTTATCTTGGCCATCGACATCAATTTTTCCTTCATTGGAAGGATCTACGGTATCCACAACACCAGAAGATTGGCTCCCTTTAGAAAGAAGATCATCAAGAAAGTTCAAACGGACTGCCATTTCACGAGCATCATTCTTCCTTGAGTGATAATGTTCATCAAGCCAACCCTGCAACGGTTCCTCCTCAATTTCAGCCGTTAATTTCCGTACATACAGCTTTACACGACCAAGTTTTGAAGAACTCTGTTTTTTAGGCTTTGCTTCTGCACTTGAACTCTCACTCACTTTTTTGGATGGACATATTAACTTCGTTTTTGCAGCACAAACAAGTTTTAGCGCTCGGATCATTTCCTCAACGGAATCATCAATTGCACGCAATTGCAATCTAAATGGCAAACAAATATGCATATCAAGCCCTTGAATCACATAGTCCCACTTAACAGCTGGCTCAGATACATTTGGTATTCGCGAAAGTTGCATCCTACCACTTCTGAATACTCTTACCGAATTAAAAGAAATCATTAATCCTTCTAAAAGTACACCAATTTTTGCATTTTCTGAAAAAATCGACTCCAGCTGAATCATTGTTTCAACACCGTCTCCAGCTTCAGCCATGACAGTTAGCATCTCGACATCAATAGCAAATAAAGATTCTTTCTTCTTTTGATTTTGATTCTTTTCCAAGTGTACTGAATCCTCGGATCCTTCTTTCTTAATTTCGGTATCCTTTGTGAGCTCTTGTTCTTGAAGCTTATGATTGTGCACAAGTAGCTTCAACCGCAACCCGAGTTCAACTAATGCTAAATGAACATCAGGCTCCCACCTGGCAGTAATAGTAGTCGCACTGAAAAGAGAACAAACGGGTACCTCCTTAAGACCACCAGCTCGTTTTACAAACTTTGCTTTCTGCATGTCAAACAATGCCACCTTTGTGCTAGAAGTGTCATCTTCCATAATTTCTTGATATGCTGATCTGACTCTTTCGAGATCCACCTGAGTTGAATGTTTCTCTTTGTTCAAAGACAAACTCAGATGAATAATCTCTAGTCCGATAGAATACTTCACCGTTTTGTAGTCAGCAGAAGCTGTTGATGCCACTTTTGCAGTACGTGGAGTTCCATCAGGTAACGTACAAATAAGAACACGACCACCTTGGGTTCCATAATTCACACGTTTTGGATCATCAACAATCTCATTATCCAAGCTTACATCACCATATAGATTCACAGAAAAACGCTGGAGATTAAATATAACTAACTGGATTCCTTTTCCAGATGATTTATTTGGACTTGGTGCTTCACTTTGTGTACATGATGATTTAACAGGTGGAGAAGATGGACTTCTCAATAATTTCTTGAACAATAAAGCGGTAGATAATAAAGATTGAACTCGTTTGCATGTCAAGCACATGCCAATACCAATTACATCAACAGAGAGTACGGATTTTAAGTTGGAACTATCTTGTATGACTAAATCCAGGTCCTTTTTGCCAAAATCGAGGATGACTTTCGCTATATGCAGTACTGCAACTGTGTTTGTTTCCACAACAAAAAAGGTTGATTTCAAAGATTCTTGATTTTCATCAGCCATTTGAAAATTAAAATCCCCAAGTTCAAGGTGAACTACAGTGCCTGTATTAGATGTGTTGTTGGCAAAGAGATGAGAAGACTGCAAGCAACCCTGCAACAAAGAAAAGAGGATGCATGATAAAAACTAACTAAACTAGAAAAGGAAAAAAAGGGTTATTACATTTTAACGAGCCGAGTTGAGTTACTTTTTGGTCCCTGATCAATGGGTAAAATTATATAATTAGTTGAAAGGAACGGTGAAATGAGTCCGTGCTCCCTCAAAATGTAACTTAAAGCATAAAACTTCCAAATCATCTTATGCAAAAATGTATATTGTTATTAACATATATAATCTTTGTAATCATCTTTGACACATGCTTTTCTAATAAAAACATGAAGATCAGGATAAAAAGTGCTTGGCTTCAACCCACCGAACCCATTTCAACCCGTACCAAAAGGTATCTATTTTTACCTGAAACTGCTGTTTGGCCAGTTACCCATCCTTGCCCATTTATCCACCACCAAATGTACGTAAGAAGTAAGGAAAAGATTGTCCACTTAGAAGAATCCTAACTACTGATTGTTCTACGATCATAATGTTTAAATTCAATACTGAATGTACTTGAACATTAAAGTCTATTAGACATATTGGTATTTCATTAAGAATTTACTTCTTTAAACCATTACTAGACCTTATTAGCTTCATGCATCCAAAATGAAATTGGTTTTGAGTTATTAAAATATGAGATCTTTGCTACTAAAGGAGAGAAATCAATTTATAAAAATTGAAGTAAATCACCAAAATAATTGCGCAATGCTTCAACATTAATAAATTTAGAAGTATGATTCAGTGAGCAGCTTACATGATGATGCAGCGATCCTTCCAAATTAAAAATTGAAATGGTCGTCTCAGGAGCCGAGAATGTGCATGTCCACGTAATGAGTGTAAAATCATCACTTGCCTGAACCTTTACCGGATTAACACTTTCACCTTTTGGCACCGTCTTTTTCTTCTTAGGAGGGCGCAATTGCATCAGTGGCTTTAAACTTGCCATAAATATGTTACATTGTGTCCCTCCCAGCTTAATATCGATTTCAGATTTTATAGGTGATCTAGGCTACAAATGTAGATTAATTTATCAGGCAACATTTGCAGGAATGATAATCCACATTAAGATTAAAAAAAAATAACTATTTAGTATAAGTAGATTGCAAAAAAAGCTTATGAACTAACCTCTAACGGTACGTAAATGAACGAAAGAATAGCAAGCTTTTGTAAATCAAGAAAAGAACTTCCACCTTCTTTAATAATCTACAATATGTAAAAGAGGCACAAGGAGAAGTCAAAATTATGACCAATATGAATAGTATTGAATAAACAAAAAAGTTGTAATCTGTCCATACATGAATCTCACTGAAATCCAACTGTAGATCAAGTTGTGTGCTTTCTCCAGCATCCTCAACAGATCGAGACTTTATGCTTTTAAACTGGATGGCCATGATGTTATTCTCCAGCGAAACATGATGCTCTTTATGTACAAACTTTACATCCACCTTTGGCAAAGTCAGTGAAATCTAGTGTACACAGAGAGACATGATCAGCTTGTGTAGAGAACTTGAGTTGAAAAATGAGCTGGTGGATAATGGATCAAACATGTTCAGGTTGAAACAAGTGTTTTTTGTAAGTGTCGAAACAGGTCACGTTGGGTCGATCCGCAAACATTTTCCATTCTTATATATAATAATAATGTGTAGCAGAATGAGGTACCATGGGCTGATGTTTTTTGGTCTTCTCATTGTATACCACACCATGCTTTCTTATTATGGCTCATTGTCAAAAGGAAACTAAAAACGCAAGATAACTAAAACAATGGGATGTTACTGGCAACACTAACTTGAACTTTCAATGTTGCTGTCTATTTGAAACAGGTCCTGACTCTCATGAACATTTATTTTTTGAATGTAAGTTGCCTTCACAGGTTTGGAACGAGGTGAAGCACCTTATTGGTATGGAAACTGTTTCAGCAAAATTGGAGTATATATTGGATTGGCTTATTCCAAGGTCGAGGTCGAAGTCAGCTAATCACATTGTTTGAAGGCTGGTGGTCGCTGCTACTGCATATTTTATTTGGCAGGGACGTAATAACCGATTATTTACAAATAAGGTGCGTACAGCTGATCAAATCAAATAGATCATTGTGTCAACCGTTCGCCTAAGAATGGTAACTCAGAAGTTCAAGTACTCAGCTCAAGTGGGGGACTTTTTGGGACAGTGGTAATTGCCGAGAGCATGTGGATCAAACGAAGATCAAGGCGCTGCGGATTAATTAATCTACTTTACTACATGTTACTTTGTAATTGATGTGTAGTGTTTTTTAGATTATTGGTTGTGCTATGGTTTAGCTTGCTTACATATATATGGCATATCGTATATATCAATTGATATGGTATTCTGCCATATCAATTGTGCTAAACGTATTTGTTGTGGTATCCATTTACCCAAAAAAATAATGTGTTAGCTATGATTACAGACTGTATTATTACAAATAACAATCTAAGCTTCTAAACTAAATCAATTTAGGAGGATGGGGGGCATGCAGCATAAAAGTAGAGGTTAGGGGTTCAAATACCACCCCATGTCTCTTTTTTTTTTATTTTATTTAACTCAATCATAAATAAATGGGTTGAAATTTGCCACTTCTAACTAAAAGTGCTTTATCAAAGCTATACTGAGTAACACCGAAATAGAAAGAGGAAGTTGATCAATCTACAAGTTGTGTAAAAAGGACTCACTAACCTTTTCAGGGAAAAAAGAAGTGCACTTTGTGATGGCTGCAAGTGCATCTTGTTTCTTTTGTTGCTTCTTGGCAACAATGTCAGATTCAGGGAGAGATTTTACAACTTCATCAGCATGAGTGTCAGATGACTTGTTTTTGGAAATCAGATCCTCATTTAAGTCTACACTAATTTCTCCCAGTGATATATCAGTGTTTCTAATGATTACACCCATTTCTCTGCAATCATAATAAATACATAAAAATTCTTGGGAGAACTTGAGGGAAAATGGCGGTCGATTTAGTACAAAGAACCAAAACAACAGAAAACAAGACTATTGACAACCTTCAATGTATCAAGATCAGATACACGTCTCAATGATTTTGTAACGTCACTATAACATCAGAGGGAGAATTTCAACTCATTTACTTAAAATGGGTTGATTTGGGTTATACTTACTTTCTAATGACTAAAATGATGTTACATCCTATAAAGTTCTATTTTCTGTTCTTTCGGTTGTTTTCCATTTCAAAACGGCAGTCTTAGCCAATGCAAAAGAAAAAGTATTGGAAAAAGATTATTGAAGAAGAAAAAGAAAAGAAACCTGTGAGGACCAAACTCAACTAAGAGACCAAATTCTTCACAAATGAAATGAGCCGAGGACTTCCTTATTGTGGATCCATCCCTTGCAGATAATCTTTCACTGCCTGTCGATCTACATAAACTATCACACCTAATATATGGTTCACCCAGATGGATAACAATGGGCAAGATTTGCAACTTCAAATACATAGACGGCTTGGAACCTCGATCTTTATACATATCAACACCCAAATCTTTAATCTCTAGGGTTGCTTTCGGTGTCTGGGAAAAATTAATAGTAAAAAAAGAATTCGCTAGTCAAACTTAGCTGTTTGAAAAAGATAGCATGCATAACGGAAAGTTAAAACAACATGAAAGCTGAAATGGATAACTGTTCTTTAGTTGTACTATAACTATTTAATAGAAGTATAGCCTACTTCTAATATACTACATGCTTAAAGAAGCGGATACACTTATGTTATTAGTGCCCAAAGTATATAACATCAAGGTTGAATATATGATAAGTTGTGGTTGCCTTGGTGCGCCCAGGTGCGCCATCTATATGCAATCCTATTATTGGTAGATCTTAGTCTGAAGACGTGTAAACAAAAAAAGCTATCCTACAGCCAACTTAACTTAGTTTGGTTTATCTCCTTCGTGGGAATGGTAAAATGGGCAGACTGGGTAATGGATCTAAACAGGAAAATTTAAACAGGTCAAAAGGGGTCACCGTTTGTTCACAAATTTCTGCCATATTTTATGAATAGTTAATGTGTTAAATATGATTATGCAACTATATATTTACAGTACTATTATTTTCTGTAGATAATGATATACGAGGTTGCATGCAACAGAAATACACTTTGGGCATCTTTCGGCCCATTTGACTTGTTTTCTTCTTAACTAACTCTTTTGATTTGGCCCATACAACCAGTTAGAGATAAAACATAAGCCAAACTGACACATGCATTGGTAATTAGTAAATGTGTAGAAATTGCCACATCTGGTACTCCTTCGTGTCCAGCCAGTATAAAAAACAGTATTGGAGTTTAATCATGCAGCAGTAAAGGACAATGCATGATATGAATAATCATTGAATGTGCATAAAACTTGATGAACTGAACAGTCAGCAAGAACGAATAGAAAAAGATAAGTAAGCATAACAAACACGTGCACGAATTTTGAAATAAACTTACCTTCACAGCCAACTCTCTGACAGAAAGAGATAAAAATCTTGCCACATTACCCACAACCATGACCTTTTTGCCTTGCTTACTAGCAGAACTCTTCGAACTCT
Source organism: Asclepias incarnata (assembly GCA_025447715.1). NCBI lineage: Eukaryota > Viridiplantae > Streptophyta > Magnoliopsida > Gentianales > Apocynaceae > Asclepias > Asclepias incarnata. Next base: position 20,517 of record JAOEHQ010014908.1, read on the forward strand.
TTTTTGGTTTGTGTGGTGTTGCTTTTTTTGAACTTTTGTCTGGAGTCCTCGTAATAACTTCTAGGTCGCTTATCACAAACAGCAGTTTTGGGTCCCTAGAAATAAAACCAACTCCTAGTTTAACCAAGGATTTCCGTAAGCTAAGTTTGATTTCACCAACCGAAATAGATTCAACGGCACCCTGTAAAATTTCCAACAGTAACATCAAGATGAACATGATTTGATGTTACAATCCAGGTTTTGCTTTATCGTCTCAATGAGGCCATCATGCTTAAAATGGATATGTGGATTCAATCAAATAAAAAATGAATCCTCATTCATGTAACTATCTTTAAAATAGCTAAATATTTCACTGTCTAATGCAGTATATAAATTGTTCTAATTAACAAGATGTTATATTCTTCATGACTAATATAATCATATAGTCCATCGAAGAACTTCAGATAGTTCAAGAACATGCATGTGCATCAGCTAATGACCATAAATTTTTGACATTAGACCGAACAAATATTTATAAAGTGACTTGAAAGAGAAAGAAAATTACCCTTTCAAACTTGATCTTAACATCCCTCAAACTTCTCCATCCACAGAGTCTAAGGACCACAGATGCTTTCAGGACTCGGCTCAAAAATGAAGCCACTAACCTGGAAGCAAATCTGAAAGAAAAAAAAGGTATAGTAAGTTTTCTGAATCTTGCAAGTAATATATAAAAGTGATAACTGTTTGGAAATTTATATACAACTTTAGTCCAAAGTCTATTGTAAGTATCCAACTTAGATTGCTACTATTGTGTGTATTACCCTTTCAAACGTTTTTATCGCATGTATCCCGTGATACTTTTGTCGACGTGACACCTTATATAGATGACACCTCCGCAAAAGTAACATCATATACATACAATTAATAGCATTATTTAAAAGTTGCATTCAGAAAACAGAATCGATTTAATTAAGTTGGATACATACAATAAACGTTTATATTTTTCCAACCATTTGAACCCTATATTATATTCTGGATAGGAAGTAACTTATATGCCAACTCCAGTTCATGGCTTAAAAAGGAGATCATCGAAAATCATATTATTCGTATGTTATTACTGTATATAAGTAAAAACCGGCCAAGATCTATACACAAAACTGCAGTACCCATCACACGCACTTAGAGAGATGAAAATCACGTAAAAATTCACGCAATTACTTCCACTTTCACAAACCGATCATACAAAAACCATATATATATACATACATACTTGATTAATTCTCATTAACGCCCAAATTCAAGCTCTCCCATAATGCATATCACATGATTGATTACTTAACTTATTTTAAACGTAGAATATCAATATGGAATATTAAAATTCGACGGTTTACATCCTACCTCCCATAACCGCCATTTAAGGATTGGGTATTGTCGTTGTTGCAACGAATAAAACATGAATATGCATAATAATAATAAAAATCAATAAATAAATAAAAAGTTGACGGATATATAATAAACATATATATATAATATATACTTACAATAAAATGAGCCATAAGGTGACTGATGCGAACAGGAATATGAACAGGAATTTAACTGGAGACATTTCTTCTTAAAATAAAAATAAAATAAAATAATTATAATAGAAATCCTCTCCGATTTCGATTCAATTTTCATTCACATGTTGATCATCTGTTTCATTCCATAATTAATTTTGAATCTCGAACACGTACGAAACACTGTTTGTGTAAAAGCACAAAGTATGCATGGTAGGAAACCGAAGAAAGTAATTATGTAAGACAAGTGTTTGTTTGTTTGTAATTCTTTCAGGACAAAAAGAATGTGTTGATCCGTGAAATGCTCACTTATTTTATTTATTAGGGTTAATTTTGATAAAATAACCGCGTGATGCGGCGGTGATGATGGTGACGGTGGCGGCGGTGGTGTGATGGTGGCGGCGACGGGTGGTGGTGATGGTGACTGGTGGTGGTGGTGGTGGCGGCATAGGCGGAACTACATTGCGATTAGGGGTAGCCCGGACTACGGGTCCGTTAAATCGATGTAGTGTAAATTTTTTTCAAAAATGATGTATTTTTTATTAGTGCTACGGGTCAAAGTAATATGGGAAACCGGTTAATGTAACTAACTCTAAACTTTTAAAAGATTTTTCTAATAATAAAACTTATAAAAACATACTTGTGCAACTAAATCATAAATGTAAACTACCAAAATGCCCAGAAACTCTTAAAAACCACTAAAAAATATTAAAAACGTTAAAAATAATAACAATCTAGTCATTATCGTTACTTTACGATGATACAAGGCTAGTGATAAAAAAAATTATGCTACGGGTCACTTTAAATCCTGGTTCCGCCACTGCTTGGAACAATATGCTCAAACCCAAAATTAAGCCCAAAATCCCCAAAACTCAATTTAAAAAAAATAAATCTAACTCAAAAGAAATAAATGAAAAAGATCAAAATCTCTTACCGATTGAAACGATTGAAACTTTATTACCGCTTTCTCCACGAGTTCAGACAACCGCCTCAAAAACAATCCGAATCACCATCGTAAAACCCTACAACCGTAGACACCAAGTCGCCGCCACCAACGCCTAACGCTTCGACAGAATAAACGATTGAACGAATCGTTTCATTTTGTTTGTTCTTTTGTTTTTCGTTTGGCTTGGTATTCAACAGATTGCAAAACAAATATGTTGTCTTTGCAATCACAATTGCCTTCACAAATATTAAACACCATCACCGTCCCACTTTCCTTACTTTATTCACTTTCGTTTGTCTCGGTATTAAAATTTTCTATTTGGTGGAAAATTTGCTAGTGGAAATTCAATAGGAATTAAAAAGCCACCCAGATTTCCCATTTAATTCTTTATGTTATAAATTAGTCATATTTAGTCAATAAGAAATGGGAACATCAATCACCTTTAATTCTTTCCTACAGGAAAGTTTCAGAAATTGCAAAATGGCCCCTAAAAATGTTGGAAGGACCAATATGGCTCAAACTTGATATGGAAAACAAGACAAACCATGGATATTCAATAGCGGGCAACCGACATCATGACGTATGAGTTGTGAGACATCAAAACTTTTTATAAACCAAGAAAAAATCACATCCATATGGCGAATAAAGGGATAATGGATGTGAAAAGAGGGGGAACCATTGAGTTCTCGCCAACTTTGAAACTATCTAATTGTCTTTATGTTCCCCCGTTGTCAAACACAAGCTGTTATCAATAAGCCATGTGACAAAAGAACTCAATTGTACGGTACTGATGCATCCCACCTTTTGTATCTTACAAGATATCAGGACGGGAGTGATCATTAGGTGTGACACTGAGCACCAAGGATTATATTATGTGAATGAGGTGACTCAACAAGGTACTATGATGCTTGCTCACGGAACTACAAGTCGGGAAGTTTGGTTGTGGCATAGCGTCTGGGACATCTGTCCATTGGGTATTTACACCTTTTATTTCCTAAGCTTTTCCCTTCAAATAAACCAATAAGTTCTGAAACTTGTGTGATTGCTAAAAGCCATCGATTAACTTTTAAACCAAACAACACAAAAGTTTATTTACCTTTCTTATTGATTCATTCGGATGTATGGGGTCCGACTCCTATTATTGGAGAACAAATTTTTTGGTATTTTCTACTCTTTGTGGATGATTGCACCCATATGACTTGGATTTATTTTTTGAAGCATAAATCTGAAGTGTTTGAAAAGTTCACTTGGTTTTATGCCATGGTACAAACACAATACAAAAAATCCATCCAGATTTTACAATCTAACAATGGAAGTGAATTTTTAAATAATTCCATGAAACAATTTTTTCAAGAAAAGGGAATGATTCACCAAACTTCATGCACATACACACCCAAACAAAATGGTGTTGTTGAAAGAAAAATCCGTATCCTTCTTGAAATAACCCGGTCTCTCTTAATTGAATCCCAGTTCCTAAGTTATTCTGGCCGAGGCTATTGCCACTGCTACTTACCTCATTAATCGACTACCAACCTATGCTCTTAAACTCAAAACTCCTCTTCAAACCCTTTCAGAGTTTACTAAAATACCTCCAACTCTTACCTTAAAACCACGTGTCTTTGGTTGTTCTGTGTTTGTCGACATACCCAAGTCTCATCGGAATAAGCTCAATCCCTGTGCCAAAAAATGTATCCTTGTCGGATATGGGGTGAATCAGAAAGGGTACAGATGTTATAACCCCAAGACTCGTAACATGGATACGACTATGAACTATGATTTTCTTGAAACAAAGTACTACTATACCTCCCAACACAGCGGTCAAGGGGAGAGAGATTTTGACACACTGAGTTAAAATGGATGCCATCATCTGAAGAAGTTAATCACAATACCCAAGACGAGTAATTCCAACCACCCACACAATCTGAGAATTCCAATATCAGTGCCACCGAAGATGCTCCTCCCAACTTGATGTCCGAGGGAAGTGATACTGAACCTTCTCACTCTTCTGATTCTCAATATATTGAATCTGCTGAAGATGCTATTGCTTCTAATCACGACACCACAACAAAGGAAACTGAGTCTTTGCAGGAACAAACAATACAAGAAAAAACACCAGGAAGATATGTTCTTCCACAAAGAGCAAACAGAGAGGTTCCTCCAAAAAGATACTCTCCAGAAAAAGAAACTCGGAGTTCCAAGTATCCGATAGATAACATTGCCAAATGAAACTTATCAAAAGAAGCCAAGGTATTCATTTCTTCATTATATTCTGAAGAAACTCCAAACATAGTCGAGCAAGCTCTAGAATAGGAGAATTGGAAAGAAGCAATGGAAACAGAGATGGATGCATTGAAGAAAAATGATACATGGGAAAAGTGTGTTCTTCCGTTGGATAAAAACCAGTGGGATGTCGTTGGGTCTTTACAGTAAAGCATAAACCAGACAGCACAAATAAAAGATATAAGACTCGGTTAGTAGCTAAAGGCTACACTCAAACGTATGGTATTTATTATGCAGAGACCTTCTCTCCAGTTGCAAAGATTGATACAACCAGGGTCCTCTTTTCCATAGCTGCAAACAAAGAATGACCACTTCATCAGTTTGATGTAAAAAATGTTTTCCTACATGGATAACTAAAGGAAAAAGTGTATATGGAAGCTCCATCAGGTTTCTCGAAGAACTTTAAACCGGGAGAAATATGTCGCCTTAATAAAATCTCTCTACTGATTAAAACAATCCCCCCGAGTTTGGTTTAGGAGATTCACTCTAGCCATGAAGAAATATGGTTTCAAACAAAGCAACTCTGATCACACCTTGTTCATAAAACAGAGAAACAAACTGGTAACCTGTTTAATAATCTATGTTGATGATATGATAATTACAAGAAACGATGAAGAAGAGATGGCAAACTAAGGAAGAATTTATTCCAAGAGTTTGAGATGAAAGACCTAGTCACTTAAGTACTTTCTCGGGATTGAAGTACTAAGGTCAAAGCAAGGGATATTCATCTGCCAGAAGAATATGTTTTAAATTTATTGGCACAGACATGAATGATCGATTGTAAACCAATGGATACTCCTATGGCGGTGAACCATAAACTTCATATGGATGAAGGAGCAAAGTTAGCAGACAAAGAAAGATACCAATGGATGGTGGAAAAATTGATATATCTCTCACAACCCGTCCAGATATAGCTTACGGTGTAGGGGTGGTAAGTCAATTTATGCATCAACCCCAAGTTACCCACATGGAAGCTGTTTGAAGAATTGTTAGGTACCTCAAAGGAACATCCGGTCATGGAGTATTATTTAAACCAAACGGAAACTTAGAGAGCAAAGCATATACCGATGCGGATTGGGCAAGAGATAAAGGAGATGGAAGATTGTAACAACTCGTAATTTGTTAACGTACGGGTTAGTTCTAATCCCAATCAACTTTATTAATCAAGTTTATCTCGTCTATTAGGACGGTCATTTAAGTAAAATTTCCCCGGTGTCGAGGATTTTGACTTGGTATGTCTAGACGTATCCTAATGCCGTATAATTATTAGCTATCTAGTCGAATGC